>PVKC010034466.1:0-13714 GCA_004027635.1 Crocidura indochinensis
CACAACCATCTGCTTAACCTCTCAAATAAGGAACTTAGAGTAGAAATATGGAATATGTTTGTAAAACTCCAAGAAAGCATAGATTGATCAGAACAGAACACAAAGACAGAACTCAGAAAACTCCAAACTGAAATAACAGGCCTGAAAAACACGGTAACTTAACTAAAAACCTCAGTGGATGCCCTCGACAGCAAGGTAACAGTAGCTGAGGAGAGGATCGGAATACTGGAAGATGAGATGCAGAAAAACTCAACACAACAGAAGAAATGGGAAAAGAACCTTAGGACAAACGTTCAGGCAATGGAAAAAGTACTCAAGGAATGTGAACAGATTAAAATAGAAGTCTGAAAAACCCAAAAGAAACAACATAAGAATCATTGGAGTCCCAGAGACCCAAGTAGGAGATCACCAGGAAGAATGAACTGTCAAAGACATTATCAACGAGATACTACCAGAGTTAACGACTACATGCAATCAAATCCTGCATGCCCGAAGAGTAACAGCCAAGAGAGATCCAAAGAAAAACACCCCCAGACACATCATCATTACAATGACATACCCCACAGATAGAGATAGAATACTGAATGCAGCAAGATCAAAAAGGGAAATTACATTCAAAGGAGCATACCTAAGACTTACAGCAGACATGTCACAAGAAATTCTAAAGGCCAGAAAACAGTGGTGGGATATTGTGACAAGACTGAAAGAAATGAATGCCTCACCGAGAATACTGCACCCATCCCGACTCACGTTCAGGTTTGAAGGAAGAATACATAGCTTCATGGATAAGCAACAGCTTAAAAGCTTCACAGATGATAACCCAGCCTTAAAGGGAAAACTGAGAGGTCTACTCTAAGACAAGAGAGACCAACAAACACAGCAAACTTATCTACAAAGATGACATTAAATCCTAAGACAATCATCTCGCTCAATGTTAATGGACTATATTCATCAAAGGTGGGTGTCAGGTGGCTTCTCTGAGAAGGGATCCCAAGTTTTTCCTGCCCTTTCCCCTGTGCAGGGTGTGAGGGCCCAGGGAGGTGGGTGGGTATATCCTGTTTCTGGTTCTCCACCGAATCATATTTTGATCCTGAGCCTGGCTCTACCCGGCATGGGGCCTGGGGAGAATCCAATGTCAAAGGCCTTCTCCCTTGCTTTTCAGGCTGGGAACCTTGTTAGGCCCCCCAGCCGCACCCTCTTCTTTCCCCCGGCCTCCAGATGAGTCCAAATTTGGGGGTGTTTCGAGCTGCTCATTTTTCCTAAGGCAGTCTCTGGCAATATCTTACTAGTCTACATGTCCAAAACCGTACAGTATATGTTAATAATATATCCCATCCTTAAGTTATGGTTTGTGTATGTAGAATGTCCATCTGGTATTCTGCCCTCTCACACACCCCTGGAAAGCTCATTTTCACTTTTCAACTCTATCACCCCCAACCTTCAGTAACCTCATTTACCCTTTTTAACTTCTGTTCTGCACATCCCTAATCCCACACCAACGTGTTTCACTGCATTTAACAAACTCCATCTATTTCAAATGACATAAAATGTACACGTATGGCTTTGAATATTTTATATCTATTTTCTTTGACAGCTAATTCTTACTAATATTCTTGTGAACAGTGATTTCCCCCACTTTTTATCTTTTCTTCTCTTTGTGAACTTTTCAATAAGAAATATTTGGTGAAAGAGTCCCTCAGTTTAATTCTTATGTTTAACCTTGTCATGGGGAGTTTTTTTTTTACATGTTCTTGAATCCCCCATATGGGCCTATAAAGTCATGTGGCACTGTTCCTTGTTTACATAGGCACATTAAAATGGGAAAGACCTACAGTCAAATAAATTCTTATCTGATAGAGATTGGAACTCCCAAATCTTGTAGTGCAATGGGACCGTACATCCTGAACATTGGCATAATGACCTACACAGACCTCTCCATTCTGCATTCACCCCTGAACTAGGAAAGCTATCTAAGGAAACACTCAAGATTTTTTACAACAACACCTGGAAGCAATCCTCTACCAGGAAAGACCCTACCGCTGCTTTGACATTGATCTTCTCACAAGAGACTTCCCTTAACACTGAGAAGACCTAAGAACATCAACGACCTGCATACTGGACAGGGCTTTCTGCATTGCCCTTTAATTGTAAGGTGAAACGAAAGGACACTCTACACCATCCTAACTGCAATATAGGATATGCAGATTCTAGAATCTTTAATACAGAAACATGATACCAACAATAGAGACATCGTGGAAAATAAAAGTGTGTTGGCACTACAGACAACGACTTGGATTGGGCAATCTAGTGTGCCTGGAGCCTAGAGCTGGTCTTATGCCAGGAAAATTCAGGGGTTTGGCCCCCTTGTATTTAGGCCAAGGATTTTCCTTTCCATGACCCCCATATTTTGGTGGGCTGATGCAAACAATCATTGCCACTCTAATGCCATTTTTACTGTGCTCCTTTGACTCTTATCCTTAAAAAGAAACACCCACTTTTTTGAGGCTATCTTAAACTAATATGAATACGCATGGAAATGTAAAGTACTATGCCTTCAATATTTAAGGAGTTACATAATTTTTATTGCATAAGAATGCTTGATGTGCTGCTAAGAAATATGTATTACAATCTGGGGACTTGTGGTACAAAATAATTGTACATGTGTTCTGTTTTATTTTTCTTAATATTCTTTGGCTGAAAGTTCAATGTTAAGATATCAGCAAGGGGACTTATGTGAATTCTGTTTATGCGTGATTGTCCTTCCACTGTAACTTTACCTTGTCCTCTTTCTTTGCATCTTTGTTCTCATAATTAAAAATAGAAAAAAATTACGGATGCTAACACTGATCCCTTTAAAAAAGACATAATTCAGAAGGTGGAAGCTCATATTGAAGCTGCATCCTGCAGCCAGTCCAGGGCGAGTAGCCTTGCAGAGAGCTCTAGTATTCTTTTACTAGACAATTGTCAGGATTCTCAAATCCTCACTAAAGGTGCTTTTTTTTGTTTGTTTGTTTGTTTTTTTGGGCCACACCCAGTGATGCTCAGGGGTTACTCCTGGCTACGCTCTCAGAAGTCGCTCCTGGCTTGGGGGACCATATGGGAGCCAGGGGATCGAACCGCGGTCCATCCAAGGCTAGCACAGGCAAGGCAGGCACCTTACCTGCAGCGCCACCATCCGGCCCCCAAGATTTTTACCCCATTATTGCTAATGCTCCTCCTGCTGATGATATGCTAGATCCCCAAGATTCTCAAACCCTAGAGGATGAGGCTGCATCCTACGACCATTGCCAATTCCCCATGGGAACAGTCGCAGCCCCTCCACCTTATAATGAATCCCTGATTCCCAAACCACTCCAAATTCTTAATCCTCAAATAACTGCTGCTGATTTAAAACAGAAAAGAGAATTGGAAGGGCACTTGAAGGAGTTAAAAGCAATTAGAGAATTGGAGGAATAGATCTCCCAGCTTCAGGCTGGTAAAGAGGGCCCAAGTTACAGTTTCCCATGTTTACCTCCCACATCCCAGTCCCTCCACAAGAACAAGCAGCTGCAGGAGCTGCAGGCAGGACCGTGGTGGAGCCGCAGGTTTGGCCAATAGGGTAATAGGGTAATCACCAGAAGCCAGAGGAGGCAGTGGGGCAGCAGGCAGCAGTGCCGGAGTAGACAATGGAGTGGCAGGCAACGCTGATCCAGAAAATCGACCCATAACAAGGGCGATCCAAGAATATAAACAAATTAATCATAAACCTATTGCTGATCTTTTTCATGCAGTCCGACTTATGGCATTCAAGCCCCTTTTTGCGCTATCCTGTCTTGATGCAGTAAGAGAAGGAGGAGAGCTGCTCCCATATGAATGGAGAAACATTGCAAGAGCTACCCTCTCACCATCTAACAATCTCTTATGGAAAAACTCCTTCGCAAATATTTGTAAAAAACTTTCCAGGGAAGGCAATAGGGGACCACCTGCATCAGATACACTTTTTGCCCAGCTAACAGGAACTGGAGATTTTGAATCTCCCACTGATCAACAGAACATTCCTCCAGGAACATTAGCTCAAACGTATGCAGCAGCCACAGAAGCCTGGAGAGCACTTCCCAAGGAAAGACAGGTCGTTATACCCATAACTCAGGACCGCCAAGGTCCACAAGAACCATATAATGAATTTGTTTGTAGAATTTTGGAAGGGGTAGAGTGTGTCCTAGGTATATCTGACAATAATAACCCTTTAGTTAAACAATTGACTTACGAAAATGCAAATGAAACTTGCAGGGCTTTGCTAAGAGGACAGGTTAAAAATAAAACCCTGAATGATATGATCCTCATTTGCAATGAGGCTGATCCTTTTGCTTACAAAATTTCCAAAGCTCTCGTTGCCTTTCAGGGGCAATCCAAAGGAAAAACCTGCTTTAAGTGCGGCCAGGTGGGACATTGGGTTAAACACTGACCCCTGACCAAGCACTCTCCAGTGCTCACCACAGCCTCCACAGAGCCCAAACCTTCTCTCTGTCCCCGATATTACCGAGGGAAGCATTGGGCAGCCTCCTGCCGATCCAAGACAGATATTGCAGGGAACCCTCTTCCACCCATTCAGGGAAATGGAGGGAGGGCCCAGTCCTGGGGCCCTACATATCACAGACAGCAAACTGCAGTGGGAACTCTCAGAGCATTAAAACCCTTTGTGACTCCAGCCAGGCAAGCCTAATGAGTTGCACCCCACAACAACCTCCCTTGTCAGGGCCACCCCAGGGAACGCAGGACTGGACCTCTGTGCCTCCACCCCAAGAATACTAAAACCAGAAGATAGAGTAGTAATTATAGGAACTGAAATCTTTGACCCACCTCCACCTGGGATGTTTTTCTTTATAATAGGGCCAGCTTCATCCACTATAAAGGTCTCATTGTACAACCTTCCCTTCTAGATAATAACTATATGGGAGAAATCATGCTGCTTGCTACAGCACCCTTTGGGCCAGTTCAGATACTTCCAGGACAGCACCTGACACAGGCACTACCATTGCCTTTAAACACCACTCTCCCAGCATTACCTAATACTAGAGGCGCTTCTTCGCCTGGCTCTTCTGAAGATTTTGGATTAAATCCATTAGTAAAATTATACCTCCACTCACTAGCACTATTAATGGAAAACTTTCACTGGACTGTTGAACTCTGAAACAGATACTAAACGTATCTGTCCCCAATTCTGGCCCAGCTCCTGGCCAGCCCACCAAACCTTAGTGTTTCAGGAGTATCAGGAACAGTTAGACAAGTCCTTCTGAGCTCTCAGCCCTTAACATAGGGAGATGTGGAAGGAGATATAGGAACCATCTCCCCATATATAATACCTGATCTTCCTATTGATTTATGGGGGAGAGGTTTGATGGAACAAATGGGACTGTATCTAATTAAATGTAAACATCCTCAAGTTTTGCAGCAGATGTTAGCACAAGGTTATGATCTCCATAAGGGGCTTGGCAAAACCCTACAAGGCAGATTAGATTCCATTGAAACAAAGCCAAAATTAAACAGACATGGATTAGGATGTCACCCTAAACAAACTGAAGAACCTTTTTAATGGCGACCTCTGACCCTCCTGCTACACAAACAGACAAAATAACTTGGATCTCAAATGATCCTGTTTGGGTTGAACAGTGGCCGCTCTCCTCAGAAAAATTTAAAGCTGCTCAGCAGTTAGTGCAGGATCAGCTGGTAGCAGGACACATAGAACTCTCTAACTCCCCCTGGAATACGCCAATCTTTGTAATTAAAAAGAAATCAGGGCCCCGGGAGATTGCATGGAGGTAAGGTGTTTGCCTTTCATGCAAAAGGTCATCGGTTCAAATCCCGGTGCCCCATATGGTCCCCTGTGCCTGCCAGGAGCAATTTCTGAGCATGGAGCCAGGAGTGACCCCTGAGCACTGCCGGGTGTGACCCCCAAAAAACCACAAACACACACAAAAGAAATCAGGGAAATGGAGACTGATACATGACCTTAGAGAGATAAATAAGACCATGATTCCTATGGGAGTGCTCCAACCACGGCTTCCTTCCCCTGTAGCTATCCCCAAAAACATCTTCAAAATAATTATTGACTTAAAATATTGCTTCTTCTTCATCCCCCTTCACCCAGTGGACTGCAAAGGTTTTGCCTTCAGCCTGCCAATTATTAACTGCAAAGAGTCCAACCCTCATTTTCAATGGAAAGTTTTGTTGCAAGGCATAGCAAACAGCCGTACATTATTCCAAAAGTTTGTGGCACAGACCATTGATCCATTTAGAAAAGATAATCACTCAATTTATATGACTCAATACATGGGTGATATTCTCCTGACTGGTCAAGACGAGCAAAAATTATTAGACATAGGAAGACATTTAATATAAAAATTAGAAGCTAGAGGATTCAAAGTTTCTACAGATAAAGTGCAGCGCCAACCCCCGCAGTTATTTTTAGGATTTGAGCTGTTTCCTAATCAAATAAAAACTCAAAAGGTTCAAATTAAAACTAGCATTTTAAAAACACTTAATGATATTCAGAAGCTTTTAGGGGACATTAATTGGTTGCGCCCATATCTGAAACTAAATACTGGAGACCTTAAACCTTTATTTGATACAGTGAAAGGGGAGTCAGACCCTAATATTCCTAGGGAGTTGACCCCAGAAGCCTGTAAGGTCATAGACATGGTTCAAACAGCAATACAAGAGCAATTTATTACGCACTATGACTCAGAAAAATCTTTAATTTTGTTCATTTTATCAACAAAATTTTATCCCACTGGTTTGTTATGGCAAGAGGGTCCACTTTTCTGGGTACATTTGCCCAGCAACCTGGACAAAACCCTTGCCATATATCCCTATTTGGTAATTTCTCTGTTACAGCAAGGATGTGAGCAAGCCTTAAAATTGTTTGGATGCCATCCATCTAAAGTAATTATCCCTTATACTAAGAAGGAGATGCAATGTCTACTTCTAAACCAAGATGAATGGACCATCTTTTGTGCAGGGTTCTCAGGAGAAATAGATAATCATTTCCCTCCAAACAAACTATTACATTTTTTTGTAAATGCATCCTGTAGTGTTTCCTAAGCTGACCAAATTACAACCCATTTCCAACGCCATCCTGGTATTTACTGATGGCAGCTCCAATGGAACTGCAGCCCTCAGTGTACAGGGAAAACTAACAAAATTTTCCACAGAACACAGGCCTGCACAGTTGGTGGAGCTTGCAGCAGTGGAAACGGTTTTGGAAACAGTTTTTGAACCCTTTAATTTATATACAGACAGCTCTTATATTGCTACTTCCATTCCAGTTTTAGAAACATTACCCTTTATTAAACCTGATTCTAATGCATCCCCAGCTTTTGCCAGAATTCAAAAGTTAATCCTAATGAGAACCAACCCGTTTTTTATTGCACACATTAGAACCCATACCACTCTTCCAGGGCCTCTGGCTGAAGGAAATAATCTAGTTGACCAAGCAACTCAAATTATGCCGGCACTAACAAAAAACAATAATGTAGAATAAGCTATACAAGCCCATCAGCAAAATCACCTTAATGCCCAGACTCTAAGACTAAAATTTAACATCACTAAGGACCAGGTCAGAGAAATTGTAAAATCCTGTAAAGACTGTGTCACTCTCCTGCCTGAGCCTCATATAGGAGTTAACCCCAGGGACTTAATCCCGGGAGAACTATGGTAAATGAATGTTACTCATTACAATGCCGTTGGAAATCTTAAATACATTCATGTAACTGTTGATACTTTTGGTGGATTTATTTGTGCCTCACTGCAAACTGGGGAGGCTACAAAAGATGCTATTGCACATGCTATGCATTGTCTGACAATTCTTCTGGAACCATCAATGATCAAAACAGACAATGAACAGGGATGTGCAAGCAACAAATTTAACGAGTTTTGTTCCAAAATGTGCATAGTCCACAAGACTGGAATTCCTTTGAACCCTCAAGGGCAGGGTATTGTGGAGAGAGCAAACCAAATTCTTAAGAACATGCTCTCCAAACTATCATCAGAAAGCGAAACACTCTACGCCCGCAAAGGAAATCATCGGCTTTTATTGAATCATGCACTCTTTGTGCTGAATTTTCTGTCCTTAGACTCACAAGGACATTCAGCTACTGATTTTATGTGGCATTCATCTACCAAAGAGGACTTTAAACGAGTACTTTGGAAAGATGTACACACGGGTCTATGGAAAGGCCCTAATCCCATCCTCATCTGGGGCAAAGGTCATGCTTGTGTACATGATCCTGCCACCAATGAAACCAGGTGGCTACCAGAAAGGCTGGTAAAACTATATAACCCACCCAGGGAAAGACCCCCTGAGGATCCTCCCTTCCTTCTCTTTTAGATACTGAGAGCCACAAAACCGAAACTCAAGCTGCAGAAACTTTTATGCAAGATGCTGCTGCAGCCCCACCAGTTCCTTCTCCTTTTAATTTTTAACCTTTTGACTTTAGCTGCAGCAGCCTGCTCCTATCAAGTTTTTAATTATACCTGGCTAATCATTAATGGGGCTGGAGGCATAGCAAATTCCACCTCATAAATAGTCGTTTCTATACCTTGGCCCGACCTGGAGGTGGATCTTTGTGCCCTGGCTATGGGTGCTGAGGGTGATTGAGGAACGCCCAATGAATTTTTGCCTCGCTCCAGCCCAGTTAATCATGAAAAGGGCTCTTTTGCTGATGATGCCTTCAAGGCACCCCACTGTGATCGGCCTTCATTTAGAAAAATTTTGAATTTCGCCGCCATTTATGTCTGCCTCGAACCTCATCGAGATCATCCATTAATACCAAGTGTGGCCACCATGCCACCTTTTTTTTTTGGTGCATCTTGGGGTTGTGAGGCCACTGGAGACACTTATTGGAATCCTTCTTCTTCTTGGGATTTCATTACTGTTTCCTGAAAACATGTGTCAACGCAACAATTAGCATCTACAACTACCTTGTCAGATGTGCAAGGGTGCACATCCCACACAGATAGGTGGTGCAACACTCACATTATTAAATTTACTGACTCTGGCATTCCTGGACCTGCCAAGTTGAGTGGGGGCTCAGACTATATATTTCTAATTATGACAAAGGACTCACTTTTCCCATTAAACTTTTAAAGGGCACTCCTTCTTTTCGCTCTGTTGCTGTGGGCCCCAATCCCTTTTTACACCCCTCTGGAGGTGACTCATTTTTGCCCAAACTTGCCACCCCACAACCCCCCCTCTGTTTCTGTTCCCTCTAAAGTCTAATCATTTGAAACTGCTGTTCCTGACTTCAAACCCACCTTGCCTGTTGGTCCAGTCTCCACTGCTGACCTCATTCTTCAGATGGTCAATGCCTCTGCGCAAACTCTCTCCAACGCCAGCTATGAATGCTGCTGGATCTGCTACTCATTCATCCCATTTTTCTATGAAAGAATTTCTGCCTTTGGAACTCCTACTTTTACCAATGACTCTAATCGCCTGCAATGGGGTATGGAAACTCAGCGCCACGGCATGACCTTGGGACAGGTGGTTGGGATCGAACTTTGTCTTTTTGGCACCTATATGCTCCCCCCACTGCACTTTTGGACATTTGCAACCAGAGCCTTGTGATTCGTTCCTCATTTCAATATGTCCTTGCCCTTAATCTAACGTTTTTTTGCCTGTTCCACTGGTTTGTCACCTCATATTGTGCAACCCCCAGGTCCCGGCCCACGGGAAAATTGGAGGTCACGATAGTAATTCAGAAGTCACGAAGAGGACGCCGACCTGAAATGAAAAGAGGGGCTGGGAAAATAATGAGACTCAAGACGACAATCTGATCGAGAAAGCAGATCTTATATAGTCAACGCCAAACAAAGAAAAGGGGGCAGGCCATTCTTGGAATAACTGTAACTTTCCATAGGAATATCTTGTTTTTTCAAAGTTAGCAAGGTTATACATCATGAGACTGACATTCATCAGAATTGGGGCCTACATTGTGGCCCACATGTCATATCTTTACTACAACATCTTGGTGTGTGGTTAAACTCCCTTTTCTTTAGGTCTAAGGGCAAGGGAGAAGCCACAGCTGCTAGCTGTTTGAAGGCTGCTAGAGTGCCATTTGTAGGCAGTTTTTAGCTCAGACTTTTAGAGACTCCATTTGATTTTAGTAGAAGGGGCTTTTAGTTATGCCAAACAGTCTCCAACAATATTCTTACTGATGTGTTTCTTCATCACAAAGATTATTGTGTTTTGGTTGTACTTATGCCCAAATTAACTGTTAGACCTGAAACTGATTTACTGCCCCATAAGTACACCTCTGTTTCTCCCTCCTGCTGTAAGAGAGAGTCGGTCACTGCCCTCACCCTTGCCTTATTGTTAGGTCTTGGTGCTGCTGGTGCAGGCACTGAAATTAACTTCTGGAGTCGGGCGGTGGTGCTGGAGGTAAGGTGCCTTGCCTTGTCTGCGCTAGGCTAGGATGGACAGCGGTTCGATCCCCTGGTTTCCCATATGGTCCCTCAAGCCAGGAGAGACTTCTGAGCGCATAGCCAGGAGTAACCACTGAGCATCAAGATGTGTGGCCCAAAAACCAAAAAAAAAAAAAAAAAAAAGAAATCTACTCCTTGGTTCACACCCAAGATTCTGTTAATGCATTATCTAGAACTATTGTTAGGGATGTTGAGGGGCTTATATGTGGTTTAGACTATTTAGAACAAACTGCCGGGTCTCTAGCTGAAATGGTGCAGCAAAACCACCACGGCTTGGACCTCGCCTTCCTTAGAGAGGGGGGAGTCTGTGCCACCCTCAAGGAAGAATGTTGCTTTTTTAAAGATAAATGAGGATTAGTCAGAGTCAGCATTAAAAGAATTGAACAAAGTCTATCAGAAACAAAGAGAAATTTAGATCAAAGTGAGTCTTGGTATCAAAATTGGTTTTCTACTTCTTCATGGCTATCGACATTGTTGCCTAGTTTGCTAGGTCCATTGATTGACTTTATGCTGCTTGTTTCTTTTGGTCCATGGGCGTTTCGCTGCCTTACAAGTTTTGTTAAAACTCAGGTAGACGAGGCTACTAAAGGCTCAGTTGGATTTTACTATCAACAGCATAACCAGCATGAATCCCATTCTCTAGAAGACAACCCTCTGGGAGATGGTGCGTCCCACCACCTCAATTTTGAAGAGTTTGAGCACCTTGCCAAAATCAAGAAATCGCTCCTCTCTCATCTGTCGAAATGCCTAAGACGGGGATAGCTTGTTGCCAGTGTTTGGGAGCAAACATGACTCGCAAAATTCTTTTCTATCCAGAATAATTTGGAGCTTACCTCGTCATGTACAAACCTGGAAGCTCACCAAGTAACCTAAGACAGGTTTTTCACCCACTGTTCTTTTATTTTAGAGAAAAGGGGGAGCTGTTGGAAGCTCAAGAGTTAGAGAACAAAATGGAGTCTCTGATGCCTGAGAAGCCTAAAGGCCCGGGGCCTGGGAGATAGCATAGAGGTAAGGCATTTGCCTTTCATGCAAAAAGATCATCGCTTTTAATCCCGGTGCGCCATATGGTCCCCCGTGCCTGCCAGGAGCAATTTCTAAGCATGGAGCTAGGAGTAACCCCTGAGCACTGCCGGGTGTAACCCTCCCCCACCAAAAAAGAATCCTAAAGGCCTGTGTACGTGACAGGCTGCCACTGTGTCACCTCCCCCTGGATCTAAAGAAAAACAGCCACATAGCTTTGTTAGTAAATGTTACAAGATGTCTCAGTAAAAACTGCCTGAGTTTGTTAAGATAAGATCACATATCTTGTTAGGTTAACTATTGTCAAGGAACCTTTGTGCCATATAAGGATGTGATGTGAAACCGGAAAGCCCCCCTTTACTAAACTTCCTACGTGGAAAGTACTGAGAGTTACTTCTTTGTTCTGTGTTACTATATAACCTGCCTTTACTTCAATAAATCGGCTCTTGATCAGAGTCTTTTGTCTAGAGCCCATTCTTTTCCCAGCCTCTTACTTTTAGGTCGGATCCTGCTCGTGAACCTCGAATTACTTTGCGACCCTCATCTCTTCTGCGGGCCAGGACCCAGGGGGTCGCAGTGGCTGATGTCACAGACACCCTACAAAGGCACCCATCTTTGCATAACAGATGAAATGGAGGAGAAACCAACAACATGGGAAGGCCACAGGGTCAGAGTGAGAGCACCCCTCGCTGTACACATAGTCATGCACTCCTAGATATACATGTAGCGAGCACACACTCACGACACGTAAGCTCATTTTTAGATACACATCTTACATACTGGCACTTCCACTGATATACTTCCCCTGCCTCCCCCCTACCCACATTTTTTAAATCTTTAAGCCATGACCATGTCCACAAAGCCTTTTGTGATACAACTATTAATGTTCTTGGTAGCTAAGAACAAAATATTGTAAAATAAAATTTTAATCATGCCTAATTTTACATATAGAAAATAGAATTTTGCTTAGTCTTCTGGCCTCAATTTACAGGCATCAAGGCATCAGCAATTTTTTTTTTGGTTTTTGGGTCACATCCAGCAGTGCTCAGGGGTTACTCCTGGCTCCATGCTCAGAAATTGCTCCTGGAAGGCACGGGGGACCATATGGGGCATCGGGATTCAAACCGATGACCTTTTGCATGAAAGGCAAACACCCTACCTCCATGCTATCTCCCGGGCCCCAGGCATCAGCAATTTATATTACACAAATAAATTCTATATACCAGGAAGAATGCTTACTACTTCTGGCAACAATTAACAATTGCCATTTTTTACAAACTTTTAAACTGAACCTTAATGATTCTCCTAAATCCTTGACTATTTCCTTAAAACTAGTTTTATCTTGTAGATGTTCAGAAGATTTTTATTACTTCATTTTTACTCAATACCATGAGAACACGATAACATGCTTAAAATCATTCACACTGGGGCCCGGGAGATAGCATGGAGGTAAGGCATTTGCCTTTCATGCAAAAAGGTCATCAGTTCGAATCCCGGTGCCCCATATGGTCCCCGTGCCTGCCAGGAGCAATTTCTGAGCATGGAGCCAGGAGTAACCCCTGAGCACTGCCAGGTGTGACCCAAAAAAACAAAAAAAAATCATTCACACTTTTTCTAGTGTTAACCTAAGGCATATCAATAATAATCATTCAGTTTGACTATATAATTTTTCTCGTACACATTTTTTATTCCTTTTGCACTTTCTCAAAATTTCTGCCTGCACCTTCTTTTCTTTTTCCTCTCCAACCTTTTTGCACATCCTTAAACTGTCTGCATGCAAGGCAAATGACCTACCTCCATGCTATTTTTCTGGTTTCTTCTTTTTAACTTCTCCACTCATCCTCTGGGCATGGTCTAGCTGCTAAAAAAAAACTGACACATGCACATGCACACAACTCACAGCCAGTCTTTCCCCAAGGACCAGTTTTCCAAGTTTACAGCCTAGAACCCAGCACTAGGGCTCTGGGAACAGAGCTTTAAATTGTCTGTTGCCAATTTAAAATAACTTTGCCGAATATTTTTGCACCTAGCAGAACCAAATTCTATTGATTCCTTTTTCTTTAGGTATTTACAACCTAGTACCATCAAGATTTTTACATTAAAGCTATTTTAAGACCCACCATTAAATTTGGTAAGATAGACTTGACATAGAATTGAGTTACTTATGTATTCACAAAATTGACAACACTGTGTTTACTAAATAAAGACTTTCTCCCTTAGCTTCAGTCCTTCCTTT
>PVKC010034467.1:0-13641 GCA_004027635.1 Crocidura indochinensis
GTGCAACACTTGCCTTTAAGCAAAGGTCATGTGCTAATTAGGACCTTGTCCAATATCTCTAACAGAATAGGATTATGACTGTAATTTTTTCTTCAACAATTCTTGGTATCTATTCATTAAAAATTTGATTTATATTATCAAACAGAAAAATAAATGAATTTTTAATTTGGGGAAATTAATGTTTTGACACTTTGTTCTTATCATTTTCATTTTAGGAAAATGTAAGAAAATTTTTATTTAGCTCCATAAAGAACCATGTCAGAATTGACTAAATAACCAATTTATCTTTCTTTTTACTTTTTAGAAATTTGATAGTTAAGTCTCTTAGAAATGACTGATTTTAATTGCTACTATAGAACAATGTCAATTATAGTAATCTATCATTAACTGTAAATTATTAATAGTCTTAGTAGCTTAAAACAATGGCAATATATAAATATTTTCTTAGAATTATCATTCATAATAACCACTTCAGTAAGATTTGGTCAATCATGAGATCTGCACCCAAGTGACCATTTGTTCCTTGCTCTTTTTTCTTGCTTTACAATCTGTCGCTTCCTGGAGTTATCAGAACAATAAAGAAGGGAAACTTCTTTTTTTTTTCTAGCAAATCTAAGGATTGTGAATGTTTGAAAAAGCCCCTCATAGCAATACAATGATAATTTTTGGAAAATTAGAAAGAACAATTTGGAAAATATGAAATTTAAAATATAATGCTCATAAAACTGAACAAACAATAAGAACATTTTAATATCATTGCCAGCATATTGAATGTAAAACTAAGATGGACTGAGAGCAAGTAAATTAAATGGTTTTTCTTTAAGAAGTATTTTTATATAATTTTAGATAATGAATTTTACTTCTGATGTCTACTTTGAATATTTCTGTTCACTTAATAAATAAAATTGGGTTCCCTGGGGCTGGAGCTGTGACATTACAGATAAGGCATCTACATTTCAAGCACTAATCTAGGACTGAACGTGGTTCTATCCCCCAGCGTCCCATAAGGGTCCCTCAATCCAGAGGCAATTTCTGAGAGCATAGCCACGAGTAACCCCTGAGTGTCAAATGGGTATGGCCCCCCCAAACAAAAACAAAACAAGCAAAAAAAAAAAAAACCTGAGTGTGCACTGTTTGATTTTTTTGTTTGATAGATAGTTTGACATATTTAGTGGAAGGTAACATGTGCCTGAAACACTGAAAAGACTCTTGGACGCCATATTTTTTTTATATGTTTAAAACATAATTGTGTCAGGGATACTTGAAAGATTTAAAATCTGTAAGGGTATATCCTAGCAATGAATTTGAGCTTCTGGCATAATAAAAGGCTGGTATAGATTGTTGAGATAAAGTTCTTAAAAATATGAATGTTCTATGGTACATACCTGGTTTTTTCATAGTCTCTAAGTTATTTCAGTTTATGTTAATTGGCAATGACTTGGGATATATTACATAATGATCTACATGTGTTCATTAAGACTTTATGTGAAAGATGATATACACATAATATACATAGTTTAAATCACTCCTCTCTTCAATTGAAACTAAAATGCTAAGCCAAACATGACATTTGATGAAAATAGCATGTTGTTTCAGTTATATTTACTCCTTTATGCACCATTCCATGAGCCATGACATCTATCTTGAGATTACAGTTTTCCTTTTTGCTGTTTTTTTTTTTTATCCATTTACTGTTAGATAAAGCTTTCTCTTTATAGCAGCTAAAAAGTAATTTTTGTAGTGTTCATCAATCCCATTTTCACAACACAATCTAATCTTAGTTAATGAGGACATGGAACCTTCAAAAATTGCCAAATCATAAGCCACAGCAATCATACATTAGACAATATATGCCCATTTCTTAGCACCTAACATATTAGAAAATCATTATAATTTGGTAAGGAAAATATTTTCCTTAAAAATTTCTTATAGTTGATTTTTTTAAAAATTGACACATCTTTTATTTCCTTATGAATGCTATAATAAAAGAACAAAAGAGGAAATAGTAAGTTTTTATATCAGCAGCTATATTTCTCTTTATTATATAGGAATATAATTATCTGTTCTAAATGATACTGCTCTATTTTGCCAGATTTTGCTTTAGTTATGTGGTATATTGGCATAGTTTCAAATTTATATTCAATTTACTGAATAAGGGACAGTTTTAAGTTGCAAAGAATTTAGATAATTTTCCTCACATATCTGAAATTATTGGCTTCATGCTATTCTGATAGGTTGAATTACCAAACTTTTCTCTTAGATATAGCCTTCTGATAGCTTTATAACAGCAATGATTTCAGTAAGCTTGCAGGCAGTACTACTTGTAAAAATTTTCATATATATTAGTAAGAAGCAAAATATTTTAATTTTAAAACACAAAATAAGATTATTTCATATTGCAAATATCTAGCATAAAATCATAAGTTAAAATATAAGTTAATAAGGTGCTACAAAAGAATTACATGTTCAACTTTCCAAGGGTAACTTGAAAATCATATTTTAGCACATTCTTCTAAATAATTTTTTCTAAAAATTTATTATTTTAATAAAATGTCAAAAGAGTCAAGAACGATGTTATCAATTTTAGTCCAAATCGATGAATTATTTTAACAGTAGATAATCTCAGATTTATTCCTATTTATGTATACAAGTGGAAGAATTATTCTATAAGAACAATTAGGAGCTAGGGGAAGCAAGATTTACTCCAATAGATTGTCTTTGCTATCTAGTTTAATACATAATGGTTTACACTGTCATTATCTGTATTAACTAATCAAGGTTACAACCTGAAGAATTACAGAAAATATTAATATCAGAATATCTTAAGGGCTTCCTTGTTGTTTTATTGGTCCAAAGTTGGTATCTTTATTAAAAAAATAAGGTGTTTAACAAGTGAGATCATTTGTTAAAAAGTGGTCAAATCAAACCTGGCAGGTAAGAGGACCCGATAGGATGCTGGCTGTTATTTGGGGGAAAATGTAATGTAAGGTTTAGTATAAAAACATTCAAGGATTGGAATTATGCCTTAGTTCTTCAGCATCTATGTGGCTTTATGAGAGAATTGAATAACAACGAAAAGAGCTAAATTTTCTAGACTGTGACTGGCAATCCTCTAAGTGTGAACAAACATGTATTCTTTTCACTTTTATATTTTCTAACAAGTATTCATGACATACTGCTAGGTAAATAGTAGGGAACATTGTCACCAATGAAATGCTAATCTAACCATTCTGCATTATTATTTGGTGAGTTAATTAAAATGATGTAGACATTTAATTATATTCTTTATGAATAAAATATATATTAACTTATTTATATATATGTGTTGAAAACACATAAAATACTCCATATAGAAGAGACATGTATTAGCATAATTTTATTTGAGGAGAAATATTAAAATGTTCATAAAATTTATTCAACTTTGGGCTGGATTAATTTGCCTTACATGTGGCCAATCTGGGACAGATCTGGGTTATATCCCTGATATCCCATATGGTCCTCAATTTTGCCCAGAGCAATTTCTGAGGGCAAACTAAGAGTAACCCCTGAGTGCCACTGGGTGTGTCCAAAGCCCTTCCAAAATTTTATTAAAATTTTCTAATGACTTTTCCTTGCTTTTTATATAAATGAATACATTCAAACAAACTTTAAAGAAATAGATATGCTTACTAAACTATACAGATGACATCAAATAACTATCTTTGAAAACTGTTTACAATTTGTACACATGTTAATTCATTATTTATTATTATTAAATAAATATTGTAAACATAATATTTATAATTTATATTATAAATTTAGATATTATAAATTTAAAAATTATAATTATTGTAAGAAAGTAAAATCGCACCATAAAAATATAAACTTTGATTCAAAATAATTACAATAATATATATATTGCAGGAAGTTAAACACTAAAAGCCCATTTTTATCCTTTACCATTCATTTGTTTCCTTTTTCTCTATTTGCTCCCTATTCTTTGTCCATCAGTACTAGTAATAAGTTACTTATTATCTTTTTACTAAGGTGGAAATGAGAATAAAATGGCCAGAATGAATAAGATAGGGTCAAACCTCTAAAGTACTATCTTAAAATCCTTATCAGAACATATGAGATCTTATTGTTCACTCTAATTTGCATAATAATAACAATATCTCCTTACAATTTCCTACTAAGAACATATGAGAGGATGTATGAAATATTATTGACCATTCTAATATTAACCCCCCATTTGCATACATACATGTATACAGCAGAAACAAGTTCAAGTAATAAAGAATGTAGATAGTCGGGTGGTGGTGCTGGAGGTAAGGTGCCTGCCTTGCCTGAGCTAGCCTAGTACAGACCGTGGTTCGATCCCCCGGTTTCCCATATGGTCCCCCAAGCCAGGAGCGACTTCTGAGCACATAGCCAGGAGTAACCTCTGAGCGTCATCGGGTGTGGCTCAAAAAAAAAAAAAAAGAATGTAGATAAACTCAGATCATTGTATTCAAGAGTGTGACAAGAGAAGTAAAGCCAATGATGTAAAAAGCAGAATGGGAGAGCAGGACAGATGCAAATGGTAAGCAGAAATATGAGTATAAGGGGACAAGCAATCAGGATGGAAGTCTAAGATACAGATTTTATTATTTCCACTGCCAAGAGCCACATAAGATTTCTGAATTGTTATATAAAGAGCGGTTAGATAAAGAATTCTCTGGTGGACAGCACCACCAGAGCTCATAGGCAGTTTCAAAAAGTCCAGACCTCATTAACCTCCTCTATGAATCTCAACTAGGTTTTAGCATATTAAGGCTTGATTTCTTCAAATGCCACACATGTGAAAGCATTAATTTTCATGGTCTGTCTTGTTTCATAAGCATAATTCCATCTAGGTTTATTCACATTGCTGTAATTGCCATGCTTTCATTTGTTAATCATTTGACTAGTATTCCATTGTAGATAAATATTCACAATAAATAAATCATCTTAATAATAAATAAATAATTATAATAAATAAATAACTGTATTTATCTGCCAATGACTTCTTAGGTTATTTTCAGTTCTTTTCTATTAATAATGAAATAAAATGGAAGTGCACTTATCTCTTTTGATATTATTTTGTTGTTTTCCTGATAAATATCATAGAGTGTGATAACAGTATATTATCAAATTTTCCTTTTCTTTACAAATAAAAGTCAGACTTTTTATCTTAACTTTTACAACTTTCAAAATAAGAAATAACATAAAGACCTACTGTGTGCCTTTCTAGCCAATGCTTTCGATAATGTTTAAAATTCTTTTTTGGGGGGGCCGGGCGGTGGCGCTGGAGATAAGGTGCCTGCGCTAACCTAGGATGGACCTCGGTTCAATCCCCCGGTTCCCCATATGGTCCCCCGTGCCTGCCAGGAATGACTTCTGAGCGAATAGCCAGGAGTAACCCCTGAGCGTCGCCGGGTGTGGCCCCCCCCCAAAAAAAAAAACAAAAAAAAAAACCAAAAAAAATTCTTTTTTTTATTAATATATTTTATTTAAGCACCTTGATTACATACATGATTGTGTTTGGTTTTCAGTCATTTAAAGAACACCACCAGTGCAACGTTTAAAATTCTTGGGGCCGATTCGATAGCACAGTGTTTAGGGCTTTTGCCTTGCCTTTGTAGACTCAGGTTCAAGTTTTAGCAACCTGTGTGGTTCCTCGAGTAGGCTAGGAGTAATTTCTAACACAGAGTCAGGTGTAATCCCTTAGTGCTACAAGGTGTAGACCCAATACCAAAAATAAAATTGAATAAGATAAAATAAAATAATAAAATTCTTAAACCTATATCTGGTAGGAAATGCTTTACTTCCATTCACTTTCCTATCCCAAGTGAAATAGGCAAAAATAGGCTCAGAGATTAAAAAGAAGTAAAAAAGGCTAGGAGAGGGATATTGAAGAAGATGTAAACTTGAACGTTTTAAAGTTGACCTATGAGCCTGTTTGTTTTTTAAGGCACAATTTCAGACTTCTTCAAATATATTTCAATGATCTGCAGCTACCTTGAAATATATAATTCCTTTGCACTACTGTCCTTTGTATTTTGGGTGACTTCGTGTGATACCTGGGCTTTTTCCTGCCTCTGTACTCAGTATTTAGTCCTGGAAGTGCTCAGTGGGATGCTGGAATCTAAGCAACATGAACCACATTCAAGGTTAGTGTTCTACTCACTATATTACCACTCCAATCTTCACTTCAAGGTGTCCTTTGGAACTTCTCTTCCTTATTATCTTCAGTTCTATCTCTGCAACTATAATCTCAGTTTTGCATTCAAATTCAAGAGACTTGCTAAATTTTGTAATTTTTATTGTTGCCTCTGCTTTAATTGTTTAAATTTCCACATAGGAGTTAGAATATCTATAATTTATCTTTATCCTTCTGACATGTTTTGTTTAACAGGATCCCTTTAGGATCAGCCATTTTGTAGCAAAGAACAAGATATCGCCTTTATTTCAAGGTTAGTAGTACTCCAATGGGTTTAAATATCATAATTATTATATTTTCTTTCTCCAGAAATTTGTCCTTGAACAGATGCAGTTCCTTATTGTAAGTAAAGTATTATTACAGAAACTTGGCTATTATAAATAATTCTTTAATAATCATAGGCATGCATCAAACAACTGCTTTGCATGAAAGAAGAGAATCGTTAAATAAACAAAACATTATCCCAAAATGTACATATTACAGCTAAGAATTCTATGTTTTATGGCCTGTATATGTAGATACATATAATGCTAATTATAGTTCATTATTAAATAGGTCATAATTGCATCGATATATCACTTTATATCTGTAAACATAGCCTATATACAAAGGACAGAACTAGTATTGACTTGGCATTTGTTTGGAGATAATGGAACTAGAGGAGATTGTTAGTGAAACTATAAATTGATTAATTATCTATAAAAATGACATGCATATTTCACGAAGAAATTTAAAATTTATCACATAATAAGAAAGCTATACTTAGGACATTTTATTTTTTAAATTTTAAATTGTATTGCTTTGTTTCTTGAAAAAATAAATAAAAGTTCACTTATATGTTACATCTCTTTTTTGATTTTTTTTTGTTTGCTTGTTTTTGTGGTTTTTTTTTTTTTTGCTTTTGGGTCCAGTGATGCTCAGGGGTTACTTCTGGCTATGTGTTCAGAAATCACCCCTGCCTTGGAGGATCATATGGAATGCCGGGGGATTGAAATGCAAATGTGTTCCATCCTAGGTTAGCTGCAAGCAAGGCAAATATGCCTTACCACCTGCACCACTTCTCCTACCCTTATATGTCACATCTCTAAACAGATAAGCACACAGTTCTTCTTATATTTTCATAAATTTAATATAAAATGACGTGGTCTATATCTAATTTTCCTTGCACATTATTTAACTTTAAGAATTTTGTCAAATTGTGATAGTGTACAGAGAAATAGTACATAAATGAGCTTTTCTTCCATATGCCAAAATAGGTTTGATTTTCTGGCACTACAAAAGGTCCCCTTAGATCAAAGCCAGTTGTGACTCATGAGCAATATCAGGGAAGACCCAACACACATACGCACACAGTTTGTGAAATAATAAAATATTGTTTCAAAATAAATGAAAAAATTGTGCTTTATGAAGTAGAATATATATTATTATTTTTTCTTCTGTGACAAACATGCATTCCATAAACTGACCTTTTGATATATTTTGAATCACTACATAGAACATCATGGATAGACTATTTCAAATCTAATTTTGTTTGTACAGGCATAAGGAAAACTACTTAAACGACCTTAGGAAGAAAATGGATTTTAGTCACAGTCCAAATATAATGCCTATTAAATATGAACTAATATCTCCCATTCACCACCCATACCATTTGCACTATGTAGTAGGTTATATTTTCTATGTCTCCTTTTACTTTATTAGATGGAAAGTTAATGAAATGTGCCCTCCATTGACAGTTATTCCCAGTCATATCTGGGAACACACTGAGATCGGGTTAATAGCAGGACCGCCTGTTGCGAATGCCTGCCTTACTAGAATAATGCTTACCTTACTTTTTTCTGTCCCAGTGCCCAGTATATAAATGCTAGCAGCAATCTGCTTAGGGAATTTAATACACAGCCACTGAGAAACAAAAGTTTTAAAAAATGTATTTATATGAACTTCCAAATTGCCATAGATCACACTTTGTTTACTTTTTCTTAATATCATTGCCATGATTTTTTTCTGGGTAAAATAAATTTAACACTAATGAGAATCTTTCTAAAGTTTATAAACACAATTTAATAAAAGTTCTCCTGCAATTTCTGTAAAAATGACTTCCAGAGACCAAGAAGTCTGAAATGTATAGAAAGCATGAAGAAACAATAGGACAAATATCAGGTTATGAACATAAATATTACTTTTCCATTAGTGTTTAAAAATATGCATTTCATTTAACACCATAGTTTTACTATAACTGTTAGGTTAATTTTATTAGAGACTCGTTATTAAAATTAACTGAATGCATTTGGAGATATATACTGGACGATCATTTGAAATAGGATCTACTTGATAAATCCTTTGAATTATTTTTATAGTTTTTAAATAACAATAATATAGTATAGTTTACCAACTAGTTTTCATGGTTTAAAATATATAATAAATGTGACAAAAGCAATACCACAGCAGGTAGGGAGCTTGCCTTGCACAGGGCCTAACAGAAGCTCTATCTCTGGCATCCCATATGATTGCCTGAGACTACAAGGAATTTTTTTTTTTTTTTGGTTTTTGGGTCACACCTGGCAGTGCTCAGGGGTTACTCCTGGCTCCATGCTCAGAAATTGCTCCTGGCAGGCACGGAGGACCATATGGGGCACCGGGATTTGAGCCGATGACCTTTTGCATGAAAGGCAAACGCCTTACATCCATCCTATCTCCCGGGCCCCACAAGGAATAATTTTTATTGCAGAGCCAGGAGTAACTCCTGAGTGCTGCTGGAGATAGAGCAGCAACAATAACAAAAAAATCTAATAATTCATTTAATTTATGTATTATTATATTTTGCATTAATAAAAGGTGCATAGGGGACGAAGAGAAAGCACAGCAGTAGGGTGTTTCCCTTGCACACAGCCGATTCAGGACTGATGGTGTTTCGAATCCCTGTGCCTGCAAGGAGTGATTTCTGAGCCAGGAGTAACCCCTGAGTGCCCCCAGATGTGACCCAAACCTCTTCCCCTAAAAGTCCAAAAGGAAACATTTTCTGTTTCAAGATACTGATGATTATTTAATCTATGTATTATGTATATATGTATGTTATATTTGTATCATGAGTTTATATTATATAAAATAATAATTTTTATTTCTATTTATTTAGATTTTTGGGCCACACCTGGTGAAGCTCAGGGGTTACTCCTGGCAATGCGCTCAGAAATCACCCTGGCTTGAGGGACCATATGGGATACTGGGGAATCGAACTACCTACTGTCCTGGTTCAACCACATGCAAGACAAATGCCCTACTGCTGTGCCATTGCTCCAGTTCAATTTTTCTTATTTTCAATATTAAAAAAGTAATGCATTACTTCCTTAGTGACTTTCAGGCAATATAAAATAAAGTACCACAGAGATAGTATTATTGATAAATAAATTTTTCAATACAATTTTGAGTTAACCAGCATTAATTATCTTAAATACTAAACTAAATTGATTTAAATACTAAAATCAATCCTAGTAAAGACTAAACTAAGAATCAAAAAAGTAAAATGTTGCTTATGTCCTACAATAGATTTATTGTTTTGATAATAGTTGTAATATCAATATTAAGGCATTTTTATTAGACTTTTTTTTCAAGGATTATTTTATTTTATTTTTTCTTATTTTTTGGAATTTTGGTTTATGGGCTACACCTGGTGATGCTCAGGTGTTACTCCTAGCTATGTGCTCAGAAATTGCTCCTGGCTTAGGAGACCATATGGGACATATTTTTATATTTTTATTGCTAAATTCTATTTATATATATTTTTTTTTGGGGGGCCACACCCAGTGACGCTCAGGGGTTACTCCTGGCTATGCGCTCAGAAGTCGCCCCTGGCCTGGGGGACCATATGGGGCACGGGGGATCGAACCGCGGTCCGGTCTATCCAAGGCTAGCGCGGTAAGGCAGGCACCTTACCTCCAGCGCCACCGCCCGGCCCCTCTATTTATATTTTTAACTCCTCTTTTGGAATCAACCAGATTTAACCAGTTAACCTGGATTCTTCTTTGAATCCATTTCAATTTGGTTTTTTTTTTTACCTATGTTAATTCATTCCAGATAGATTTCATTTAAATTGATTGTTCACAAAATGGGTAAACAGGCCTTCTAGAAAACTACATGAAAATGTTAGGTTATTTACGTCTGTTTTGGGATAATAGATGTTTCCATAAATATATCCATTTCTTCTAAGTTTTCCAGGTTGGCATGGCATCATAGTTCACAATAAGATCTCATATGTATTGAATTTGGGGGAGTTCAGTTATAATTCCATTTCTTATCCAATCAAATTGAGTATTTTCTCTGTTTTCCCTTTTGAGTCTTGCCAAAGCCAAGAATCTATTTATTTTACTCGCAGTCTGTTGTCATTTCTGCTGGGTAGCTGGGGTTACTTTTCAATGAACATTCATGAAGGGAGATCTTTTTTCTATTCCATCTCTCTCCAGGAGTTTACCTCTTGGACCAGGCAGTCCTGGTAATATATATGCTCCTTTATTTTGTCATGCCTTGACTCCTGATTCTCAAGGGCAGTGAGTCATATACAACTAAATTTTTGTACATCATTCATGTCCCCAAATTAAGTAATCATTTATTAATCTTTATATTGCTCCTCCCATGAAGAGAATGGACATCATTGATTGTGATTACTTCCTCCATGTTGTCATTTATTAACTAGATTCAACAATACCATACTGAACTCCCTAATGACCACTTATTTTATCCTTGGCTATGATTGAATTTTACCTATAGTAAAATTAATATTTTTAATGTTTGTTCTTTCTTCATGCTTCTTTATTCTAATTTCATTTGATTGGCACCATGACTTTACATAGCATTTCAAATCAATCAATATCAACATTAAATTAATAGCTTTTATAAATGTTGTGAATATTTATTCAATTGACTAATTTTTAATGGAAATAATATGAAAATTAATTCTAATTTTATTTCCCTTGTAAGAAATATTTACAGGGTCTGGAGATATAGTATAGTAGGCAGTATGCTACTCTTGCAGATGGGATTGGTGTTTGGTCCCTGAGACTAGATATTGTTTCCCAAGTTCTTCTAGGAGCAATTCCTGAGTACAGATTCAGGTTTTAGGTTATATTACTATACAGGCTTAATAAATCATTTTTTTCCAATTTTTTAATTTACTTCTATCCTGATATCCTTATTGTCACTAAAATAACATTTTCTGGTAAATTAACTGATTTGGAAGAATTCTATACCTGATATTTTTTTAAATACTTCATAGCCAAGTCATTAGCAAAACATGCAATCCTTTTGTAATATATTCAGAACTGAGCTTTTTCTCACCTTCATTGCTATCTTTACAGACCAATGCAACAACATCTTGTTCTGGCACATAATTGTAGTTCCCTAGCTATTTCAATAATTTAATTCTTGTCTTTCCAATGAATGTTCTCTATGTACTATCTGAGTGAAAATTTTGAATAGGAAGTTAACATTGCTTGTTGCAGAAATGTCATTAGTCTTATGTCGGTACCTCAAATCTTCCAAGTACATATCTAATCAGATTTTTTTGGTAGGGGACATACCCTATTATGCTCAGTGTTTACTTCTGGCTCATTGTTCAGAGATAATTCCTGATCTCTTAGGAGTCTTAGGGGATCATCTGCATACCAGGAACTAAATCCTGGTTGGTCACATGAAAGCAAAACACATTATCCCTTGTACTATCTCTCTAAACCCCTATCAGATTGTTGTGCTAGATGTGAGTGATATTTTCTTAAATACATTATTGGATTTATCTTTCTTTCTTCAAATCTTTATCATTTTACCAATGTCTACTTAGAAAAACTCACAAAACAACATAAATCTTATAAAATAATTCTTATCCACTTATCATTTTTATGCTTCCACACTGAAATTAACCACACTGGAACTATATTATCTATTGGCTTTGTCTTCCCCCAAGAAATATATACCATAGCAGATTTTTTGTTATTGCTATTTCTATTCATTTTCAAATTATATGCCCTGTTTGTTAGCTAACTAAAGGTACTTCATTTAGAATTTTTGTATCCTTGCTATAAATGCAATTACAAAACATAATATTTTAATATGAAATATCATACTCTTTGTATTTGTTTAATATACATTATATGTGCATATAATTAATTGTTAGTATATAAATATCAGCTATTTAATGCTATAACATATTTACAATACTAACAAATAATTAAACAAATGTATGTTTAATTTTATAAAATAGACTTGCTATATATTATTGGAGCTACACATATACCAGTGAAATTATTGTTTTTCTTAAAAACTATATGGAGGCAAGGCCTATAAATATATATATATATAACTATATATAAATATATATAACTAAAAAAGAACAGTCATAGAAAAAAATTTAGTTAGCTTTTGGACTAGAACTTTATGCAATGTAAATACTAAAAGACTTACAAGAGATAAATGTTGCCACTTACAGCAATATGATATTTTGATGTTTTATGAAAGTTAGTAAATGTTTAGTTGATGTTTTTGTCTATTCTCACCTATATAATAAGACTTTTGTTCATATTAAGTAATGAGTCTTTCTCATATAAAATAATGAGCTATTCCTAAGAAAAATCTGGTACAAAGCATTTAATAAACTTTCAATTATTAATGGTTAGTGTAATACAGTATATATAAACAGCATAAGTAGCATACCCATAAAATAGCAATATCAATTCTGAACACACATATTTTAAAAGAAGAGCTATTACTTAATAATCAGAAACAACAACTTAAATAAACTATGTAAAAATAGTGCCAATGATTTTAAAAAGTGATTTTTGTATGTTCTTTATGTACTAACAAACTTTCCAGTTTTCTTCTTTTTAAAATTTAACAGACCAAAACACAAAGTTCCAAAATAACAAATTAAGATAAATTAACAGTCATATTATATTTCAAATAGAAATTGAATATGTAGGTAGCTTTAAAAAATTTGTTTTGTGGCAAATATCCAGATAATTAGGTGTAGCACTGGTTTGGGGAAAGGAAGGTAACATCTCCTTGAGATACCCTGAATACATTAGATGCTCAGATAAAATCCAATCCACCCTCATGAAAAGCATATACATATGCTCATTAAATTATTTCCAAACCCGTGTAATATGTTTTGCAAACTTTTGATAAGGAAGACCAACTTTCAGTTTGACAACCCTAAATTCAATTCTTACTTCATGCACACATGTTGCATATGTAAACATTTCTAATCTTATCATGATTTGGAATTTCTATGTATAAACATTTCTGGACCCACCCTGATCCTACCCTGATCAGTGATTGGACCCTACTCTAGGGTGGGACCTGGCTTTCTGCCCCTACCCTAGGGTGGTACCTGACTCTAATGTATAAAAGAGAAGTCTGTGGAAGGTTTGGGGGGCTTT
>PVKC010034469.1:0-13702 GCA_004027635.1 Crocidura indochinensis
CCCAAAGGATTCAGTGAAAATAAACCCAATTGTGAAAATTCCCAGGCACACTCTACTCAAAATGACAAAAATTCAAAAATACAGAATAGTAAAAGCAGGAAATTGAAAAAAAGAAATTTTATAAAGGAAACCCCCTAAGATGTACAAGCTATCTATCAAATGAGATTTATGAAGTCTTTATGAAGCCAGAAAAATATGGAAGGATCTTGTACAAAACTCAATAAAATAAGCACTTCATCAAAAATACTTTATTCAGATACATTACATTAAGATATAAAGAAACTGAACTGAGCTTCATAGAAAGGCAACAGTGTAGGAAATTCATAGCCTTGAAACCAGTTTTGCAAGAAACATCAAAAGAGCTCTTTTGAAGGACAGGAGCAACTTATCATGTGGCATTGATGAGGCACTCACCAATGGTGCATCTGGTTCTTTACTAGGTTAAGGAAGGTTAAAAACATATAGCAATTAATCATCCAAGTAGACTTTTATTAATTTAGTCTGTCATTTTATTTATCAAGTTTTATTGAATCAAGTAATATGAAATAAATGTGTTATATGCCTGCCAAGGGGGCTTGTAGGAATGGCGGGGCACCATGATAATGGTGGAGGGGACATTGGCAGAAATATTAGTATTCAAATAGTGTATGCCAGTAAAACAATTCTACTATGAACAATTTTGTAAATCAGTGTCTCAATAAATATTTTTTAAGTTAGCTTGTTAAGGATGCAGCAATCAATATCTAATTAATAGACCTATAATAGCTGGCTCTGTAAATATTTTATAATGAGTTTTTTATTCTATAATAAACAAGTAGATCTCTGTGAAAACAATTTGCCCTTTTGTATTTAAAAATGTGTCCATTAGGCAAGAAAAATTGTTCAATGTCTGGAGCATTGTCCTTCATGCTGGAGTCCCTAGATTTAATCTCCAACTCCACACAAGTTTCTTAAGTACCAGCAAGAGTGACTCCAAGGGGCTGGAGTGGTGGCGAAGTGTTAGGGTGTTTGCCTTGTTTGGGCTGACCTAGAAAAGAACGCTGTGCAATCCCCTGACATCTCATATTATCCCCCAAGCCAAGAGCAATTTCTGAGCACATAGCCAGGAGTAACCCCTGAGCATCACTGGGTGTGTCCCCCCTCAAAGAAAAAAGAAGAAAGTGAACCCAGAGCACTAAGCAGACATAGTCTTTGAATACTGCAAAGTCTGGCCACAAAACGAACAAAACTTTTGAATATTGAGCGCAAAGGGCTGCTCCAACTGTAGGTTTCTAATATAGAACATTTCAGTCAATGCTAATTACCATTTTTCCCTTCCTATTGCATTTATGGTGATAAATCCCGAGCACTTCAATATAACGCCAATTAGAAGGAGAAATACTTTCTACAATAAGTATAATATTAAAAATATTCTTCCGGGGCCCGGGAGATAGCATGGAGGTAAGGCATTTGCCTTTCATGCAAAAAGGTCATCGGTTCAAATCCCGGTGCCCCATATAGTCCCCCGAGCCTGCCAGGAGCAATTTCTGAGCATGAAGCCAGGAGTAACCCCTGAGCACTGCCGGGAGTGACCCAAAAAAAAAATATTCTTCCAATAACAATCATTTTAGTTACTGGACAATTCAAATTGTCCCCCATAGAAGGGCACTTTTAGGATTAATTCACCACCCCTTAAGATCTGTTCTGCTGGCTGGACATCTCAGAATTTTGGCATTGCAATGAGTAGAATTATCTCTTAGGAAAGACACCCCCCCCTTAGTCAAGTTCACTGCCAAGGCTCATGCATGAAACCAAAAAATTAAATGATTAATTATAAAGGAGTATGGTATACTGAGCAGGCTGAAACCAAATTCATAAATTGTTGTAATTACTGTCTACTGTACAGTCGGCATGAAAAAATTAGATAATGATTAGAAGGAGGCTTGTTGACTATACATCCAGGAAAAGGAAAATTCTGCCATCTCCAAAGAAAATAGGCTGGGATAGTTTGAGAATGAAGGAGAGGAGTTAGACCTTCTGTATCTAGAGAACACCTTGGGCTTAATTTAGATGGCCCTCCTCTGAAGCTGACTAACCCCTTTTCACAGAATTATTTTTATTTTTCTCTCTCTGTAAATTACTCCACATGTTAACAGTCAAGCCATCGGGGCCTATACCTTTCCAATATATAAACCGATTCCTTTATGCTTGTTTCAAAATGGATAACTTTTGGCAATCTTCTTCCCAAAGTTGAAAGCATTTAGATGATCTACATTAATAGTATTCGATGCCAACTTTAAAAAAAAATCAAGTCATTAATACCAAAAAAAAATCCTCAAAAAATGTGATACCTTTTCTTTTTATTGTTCTCCTTCACTAATTGGTGGGTGGGAAGACACAGCAAATGAGGTGTTACACAATTCTTTAAGAAAACAATTGAGCTGATTTACAAGGAAAGTTAAAATGGTTTCCTGACAGGATAAGATTTGTGAGGTTGAGAGGAGAGTACTGTGTCTTAACTGGAAAAGAAGACAATGACCTACCAGGTTAGGGAAGAGGAGTTTCAGTTAGAGGAAAAAATATACTACAAAAGCTGAGAGGCTTTCATTAGTGAACATGGCTAATCTAGAACTCAGAAAGGCTGGAGCCAATAAGATCTAAATGAAGTCCACCTTTGGCAGACAGTGCACATTTAGTCTTGATTTGGGGTTCTTACTGAAGAATCTTGACCAGGTGTGCAACTACAAAGATCAGTTCTCTAAATGAGAGCAGAGTTTAGCTGGAGAAGATGAGGAAGAGGTTGGGAGACCATACTAAAAGGCATTCACAGAAATCTAAGCCAGAGAATCTGATTCCTAAAATTGCAGTGATGTGTCAAAACTGAGCTACTGCAGAAATAAATGCCTATCAATATGCCATAGATAAGCAAAACATGCCCCACTGTAGGGACATCCAGCTCAGCCATCAGGAAGAATCACACAACAATAAGAAAACTGGAGGCACAGACCAGGTGATGGGTCAGGGGTACTCAGGACAATTAGGGGTGAAGCCCAAATTGTTCTGGTAGCTTCACTAACCTCTAATTTTGTCAAAATTCATCCCACTGTGTATTAGTAATGACTTGATGTGATTTTCTGAGAAGAATATCATTGTGTTTGGTTTTTCAGAAACAAGCACGACTTCAGCATATGGATTCGGGAATTGTCTAGCCATGGCTTTGAATTCTGATTCTCCTGGGAGTAATTTTTCCTGTCTCAGAAGTTTGCTGAATTGGGAAGATGAAATTTTTAAGAAGGAAATGACTCAAGTTAGCATACTGCCAATTTCAGTCTTTTGTCCCATGGGACACTGGTTCAAGTAAAAAGCCTTTCTCTAGTGCTATCTACTATGAGGCATGTGTTAGGGCCAAGATGCTGGATTCTTCAATCCTATGAAAATCTAAGAGATGATTATGAATCCTATAGATTAGCTTTGAACTATATCACAGGAACAGTAGGCCAAGTTCATTCAGAGTAAATCTAGTTTCCTAGGTGCTTCCTACCTCATGATCAACTCAGTGACCTTAAGGGAGTCTTGAGAGCCCTCAGCTTGGAGGTTTCTAGGAAGCAATAATGAGCTGAGAGGACTCTAAACCAAATATAGAATACTATGTTTGTAAAGTCAGTTCCTTAGTCTCTATAGGTTGCGATAGCCAACATCACAGAAATGACTTCTCATGATTCTGGAGGCTGCTAGTCTATGATGCAGCAAGAACATGAGGCACTCTTTCCTGAGACACAGTTCTCCTGTTGCCTCCCCAAAGTGGAAGAGGAAAAAGGAAGCTCTACTCTCACAAGCATTCACCTCATTGTGAATCTCCCAAGGTGCTCCTTCCTCATACTATCACACAGGGGTGTTCAACATGCAGACCTGTCATCTTGTGGTAAAGAGAACGCCTTCCATTCAGGAGACCTAGTTTCAATCATCAACATCACTCACATTTCAATATATGGGGTGTGAAAAGTAGGTTGAGTGTTCCACAATCCCCAGCTAGGTAATGAGATTCCATTGCCCCCAATCTGGGTAGGACAAGAGATGTGAATTTGGTAGCAATTCTGAAGCAGGAAATAATCCATGCATGAATTGGAAAATAACAGGCCAGAGCTTACACCACAAGCTGAGCACCCACAAAATAGCTGCTTCACCACATGGAAACAGTAAGCCAAGATGTCAGATCCCCCTCCAAGCTTTCTAGGCAGTCTTTATTGGGAAAACAAAGCCCACCTCCAAGAGCAGGGACTGGGCCAAGTGAAAACCAGCTAGCTAATACCAACAATTGAAAAACACCTATTATAAACAATAAAGATTGGGAGATTACCAAAAAGACTAAATCCCACATTTAATGGTTAAAAAATTAACCTTTATTCTATGAATTGGCCTAGTAGTCACAAATACTTTCCAATTCTGTTGCCATCAATTACATTAGTGAGAGGTAGTTTCCAGCTACGGTAATGCATTGAATTTCCTTTTCCCTTTTGCACTATTATTTTTGTAGATTTTTGTTTAGCAGGGTCAGGAGTGCTTCTGATCCACACCTGTGAGTGTTCAGGGGCTACTCATGGCACAGTGTTCAGGGAACAAAGCAACATCAGGGGCTAGCACCAGTTTCTACAATGAAGCATATGCACCCCAATGCTTTGAATTAGAGTCCTCAACTCCAACACACCCTGAGTTGATTTTTTTTTCAAGTAAGTCAACTGAAAACTGTGAAGGAAATAATGACAATGGCACTATTTGAACATATCAAATTATGAAGTCATTTGAAAATTACTAACACTTGAGAAAAGTTAGTCCCATCCAAGTATAGTTAATGTCCTGGAAAGATAGGAGTGTGGTCAAGAGAAACCGACAGGATTCAGACTGGGCTTGGGTAATCTTAACCTAAGAAGAGATGTTAGGCTTGGGTCATTATTACTTTTTTATGTGAATGGCTTCAGGACACTTGGAAATAGACCTGGGCCCTGAAGAAGAAAGGAAGATGGGGAGTCAGGGAGTGAGCCACAGGATGAGAGACATAGGTAAGGTAGTAAGGGTTAAACCATAACTCATCCCTCAATGCCAGACCAGCTGCCAAGACCTTTAATGTCTCATTCTGGCTGGGACAGCATATCAGGAAATGTCCAAACAGTACAAAACTTTCCTGACAATTTCCTTTTTCTCTGTGAAATGGGCAGCAACTAGCTGTAAAATAATTGCTTTCACTAAGAAAATAATTAAAATAACAAATATTCCTTTTTTATTTTAATAATTCATATTTTTTAACTTTACCGGTCACTGGTAGTTTTGGGAGACTAGATGAGAAATCAGACTTGTTCTTAGAATAAAGACACAACACTGCAAATTTAAATTCACTTTCCCTTATATTATTGCACTTCCTGAGCAAAATCTTTGCAAAACAAATACCTGGAACAAGCTTCTATTCTTATAAGGCAGAATGTATTTCATTTTTTCCTAGTCTAATATCTAATAGCTAGAGAATTTTTTAAATATGTACAGACTTTGTTCAATGCCATGTCATCTCTCCTGTTCTCTCAATGAATCTCACATATTCTTACTAAGATTTTATCAGGGTGGGGCTGAGAGATAACAAAGCAAGTAGGATGCCTTGTATATGGGCAATCCAGATTAAATCTCCAGTATCCTTTATGGTCCCCAAGCACTTCCAGGAATGATTCCTGAGTAAAGAGCCAGGAATAATTCATGAGCATCACCAGTTCAGTTAAAAAAAATGATTTTACCAAATTAGGAGTCAGAGTATATGGATGAAGTACTTGCCTTGCATGTGACAACCTCCTTTGATCTAAGCATCACATATGGCCCTCAAGCACCAACCAGAGTGATCCTTGAGTATAAAACCAAAAGTAAACCCTGAGTGCCTGGGACCGAAGAGATAGCACAGAGGCATTTGCCTTGCAAGCAGCCCACCCAGGACCTAAGGTGATAGGTTCAAATCCCCAGCGTCCCATATGGTCCCCCGTGCCTGCCAGGAGCTATTTCTGAGCAGTTAGTCAGCAGTAACCCCTGATCACTGCCGGGTGTGGCCCAAAAACAAAACAAAACAAAACAAAAAAAATAACAACCAAAAAAAATATCCTGAGTGCCAACATAGCCATCAGCTATCTCACACATATCCACCCCCCCCCCAAAAAAATGATCAGGTTAATGTCTAAACAAAACCCATAAATTTTCCTCATACTCAAATGTCCATGTTTGAATTTTTAGGAGAGATGTGCTGGAAAGTTTCTATAGTCACCTACAGAGAAAACAGGAGACCAAGAAGATAAGAAGTTCCTAGGCCTTTGAACCAATCCTGACTGGGAAAGGGCTAGAGATATAAAAACAAGTAGAAGAGGTCAAGTTTTAGGTCAAATACTAGATTCAAGAGGAAAAAAAAAAGCCAGTATTCTATACCCCACATGAGGAATCTCTGAGAGATACAGAAAGGAATTCTAAACCAATGCCCTGTCATCCTGGTGAAAATATATTAGTTCTAGAATCCTTGGCTCAAGATGGTCACTGAAGGAAGAGTAAATACAGCCCCCATCCAAAAAAGCAATAAATATACAAATATACCTAAATTTAAAGGACTACAGTAGGCTTACCACAGAAAAAGAAGTGTCAGCTTATTCAACCTTCAAATGTGAATATATGCTGGGTCACAAAACATATCGTAGTATCGATAGGCTATCCTCTCAGAAAACAGTGTCTTGGAAATGAAAATCACAGATGGAAGTGGGGAGGAACTCAAACACTTAGAAATTAAATAAAAATAAATTAAAATGAAAAAATAAAACTTTATATCAAAAAATATATTTGCAAAAAACTCAGAAATAAGAAAAATACGTTGTTTTTCAGAACCTTGGTGAGAATCTGTTTATCTGGTTGTGAAGAGTCATGCAAAATGATAATGCCATAAATCTATTTAATCTCAACCTAGTCCCTACCTTGCAATACTGGTCTTTAAATCCTACCTTTCATTCTGAAGTTGCGTGATCCTAGTTGGGTATACATAATTTTTCACCCTTTATGGTAATTTCCCACTCTCTCTACCTTTTTCTTCCTTTTGATATTTCCTAAATAAAGCTATTGGCTTCACTAAAAATTAAATTAAAATTCTGAATAATGAAATTAGTTAAATACAACAGAGAAAGGAAATCAAATTGCTTTTTGAAAAGCTGGAAAATTGCTCCCATTTTCTTATAAAATAGCTCTAGATAGACACAAATATGTTTTAAATTTATATAAGTAGAATTTAATATATTAACAATAAATATAAGTTGTGGATAAAAAAATTAGACAGATAAAATACACATTATAATTGCCTTTAAGCCCCTTTTACAGACCCAAGATATTAGACCAATATAAGATATGAATCTCTTCTCCTGTTTTACAATACCTTTAAAAATTCCCAGGGTTGTCTAAAATTAAATAGGCTGAAACTCATTAAGGGAGAAAGGGGTGAGAATGTGGTATATAGTCTTTTCCATAAGGGTTAATAGAAACGACTTCAGATGAGGCCAGAGAGATAGCACAGAAATAAAGCATTTGTCTTGCCTTGCATGTGGTTGATCTGGGTTTGATCACTGGCATAACATATATACTAAAGACACAACAACAGTGACTTATCCCTGAACAAAGAGCCAGGAGGAAGCCTGGAGTACCACTGGGTGTGCCCTCTCTGTGTCCACAGAAGAAAACTAATGCCCTAAGAATAAGTCTAGTTATTATTGCAGGAAGTATTCATGGTCTTATTTAGAAGCTACCATTCCATGGTTGACTCAGGACAGGCTCTTGGTCTTAAATGTTGTATGGCAGATAAAAGGGACTGGGTGAAGAGCCAGGAAATATGAATCTGAGCCTTGGCTCAGACAGTTGATGACTTTGGGAAAGGGCATTCTAAGCAAAGAATAACTTGTGAGCCACTCCCAGAAAGACCAGCAATGGCAGATGAGTTCAGGAAACTATAAACAGCATAGTGTACAGTAAAGGCAGCAGTTAGGGATACAGAGGGTTTAGACTGATGAGTAGACAGTGTTCAGTAGATTTGTTTGTTGACTAATTGACTTAGAAGTAAACTGAAACAGATCACAGAGGACTAAATGTTCATTCTATACAGGAATCTTGGATCTGTCTTGTAAGCCATGGACAAACACCAGAAGAAAACTTGGCTCAGATTTCAATTGCAGCAAGGTGCAACCTAATCAAAAGTAAGTTTAAAAGAAAAATTTGAATCATGAACTTAAATTGAATAGTGGACTAGAACATAGTACAGTGTGTAGTGAGTTTGCCTTGCATAAGATTTATTAGCCTGGGTTTGATCCCCAGCACCCCTAAGGGTCCCTTGAAACCACCAGGAGTGATCACAAAGTGCAGAGCCAGAAGTAAGTCTTGAACACCTCCAGGTGTGGCCTAAAATAAAACAAAAAAGAGTGAAAAATGTTTAATAAAATGTACTTAAGAAAGTATTTTTACTTAGTAAAAAACAGTACTTCATAGAATATGCATAAAGAGCAAACATTAAAGAGAAGTGAATGCCCTAATAACTTTGGACGTGCTGAACAAAACAACCAATAGTAACTAAACCATTTAAGTTAATGAACATTAAAATGCTAAATGCTGAAAATTAAATAAGCATTCACTGAGACCCTTCCAAGGAACAAGAAGTGCTCTTGTAAACCCCTCAGCATGTATGAACAAGTTTAATCTTCAGAATGGCCATCTCAGATAGATCATTGTTTTAGAGAAGGAAAATGAGGCACAGAGTATTTAAGTCTCTTCCTCCTGTCCCAAGGCCAGTGAAGTTGCAGAATCTCACACTCAAATCCAGATCTTTTGTGTCCAAGCTCTACATTCAGCTTGTGTGCAAATGAACTATGTCTCCATTAATGAGGGAAGAAGAATCTACCTTTTCTTGCAAAGACAAACACTCCCAAAATAAAGGTAAAAGAGTGTTTTAACTTTTAAGTACACAAAATAAAATTATTCCAGCCACCAGATGGTGAGTGTTGTTATTATGAATAACCACGCTACATTTTTACTCAAAGCAAACAAAATACTATTTTACACTAATTTGACAAGTTGTGCCTTTTTTTCTATGCTTGATCTAAAATGTTTTAAATAGCATCTGCCATTTTAAATGGGGAATGAGTAAATTGGTCTTTATGTCATTGACAGGATCATAGAATCTATTAAAGTATACCTCAATCTAGTCTTTTGTAATATACCTCCAAAAACGACCTTTAACTTAAAATTACTTTTTACTGTCTAATAGATTTGCAAAAAAAAGTAATACCACAATATATATTGTTTTTTCTTCATTCCTAAACAGGTTTGGTTGGTGGAATTAATAGATTGAGGATAAATGGCTTTGAGTTCTCAAAGTTTGTGAACTCCTCCTTGGCCACTTCATGACATGTTTCATAACCCTGAGACCTCCATGAATGACTACAATATAAAAAAAATAAGATCTGAGAAGCTTTCCACTCTGAGATTTGTGGTTTGGCTTTGAGTCAGGTCCTTGAATGTGCAGCTAAAACCACGACAGGGACTAGTTCATGACGTCACACATACGTTCAGCTGATGAACTACTCAGTTAAAAGGTCAATGTTATTTTCCTTTAATCCTTCCTAGATCAAGAAATAACCCTCTTTGGAAAGCCAGGTTGAATAGAATAAACACATGACGCATTCTCAGAAATGGGGGTAAATTTTTTTTATACTTCCTTCCCTTGTTACCTAAGATTCTAGAACGTATTGTAACATCAACTGCAGCCAAAGGGAAGGTCTTTTCCCTTGACCCTTGGCTGATCCTGTCTTTCATTTCCATGAATTTTCTCCCCCCTCTAGTTATGACTAGAAAGTCTTTGTTCCCCTGCAGAATCAATCTTTGATGGAAAGCTGGATTCAGCAGAGTAACAGTGATCCACAGAGCTCACTCATATCTGTCCACCTGGAAAATATGGCTACAACTTCTGAAATTTGAAATGTGAATATGTTTTTACAAATGCAAATTTTCTTAAATTGAAATGGATATTAAGTACTTTTTATTAAAATTAAATCTGTAAATCTGGAGACCTGATACCAAAAATATAAAATACTGTGGCCAAAGAGTTGGTACAAAGGTTAAGGCACTTATCCTAAACACAGCTTAGGCTAAGACCCTGCTTCAAATCCCAGTACTGCATAAGGTCCCTTAAGTACTGCCAGGTATGGCCTCTAAGCTCCACTAAGTATAACCAGTACCCCAGTAACAACAACAAAAAAGAATGTAAAATGTTTCTATTACTTCTATCTAGGTTGCATATTGAAATAATAACATTTTGGTGGTAATAAAGTAAGTGGTATAAAATCAAAAATAATTCCAGTTTTTAATTGAGGCCATACCTTGTTGGGGAGGTCATGAGGTGCCAGGTGCCACATATATGCACTTGAGTCTTTCACACAATTTTTTTCACTTCTTTTAGTAACTACCTGAATTTTTAAAGCAATATATATGTTGTTCTCATTATTTTTAACAAGCAGTCCTGTCTATAAAGTAGGCGACAGGGTTCCTCCATTGGTTGGTTCTGACCTTAAGCTGATCTCATTCTGCTCTATTTAGACCTCAATTAGCTGGAGAAAACACCACTAGCTCTAAAGAGACAAATAATGAATTTGTATGCCTTGGTCCTAGTAAAATATTTTATAGAATGTCACATTATTATACTTGTTATTGTCATTATCTCTAATAACATACAGAGGTTTAGCAAAAAGAGCACAGTAGAATAGATGTTAGCTGCCTGTGGGTTGATTAGTACAGTCATGCGTCATTTAATGACAGTGATATGTTCTAGAAAATGCTTCATGAAGCAACTGTATCATTATGTGAACATCACAGAATGGAATTACACCTCAGCACTATGAGATGGCCTTGTGAGCCCACTTTTGGATGTGTAATTTTGCAATGAACCAAAGCATCATTGAATGGCGCTTCACTGCATCTTAGAACCATAAAGAGCAGCACCATTGCCCAAACTTCTAGAAAATAATAATAATTTTAAAAAGCTGCCACAACTTAGCCAATGTTAAACAAAAAATTTCATTCCCCCTATAACTAGTGAGAAAATTTGTGATTATAATTTTCAAACTTCTATAAAAGAAATTTTGAGAGCTAGAAGTCTCTCAAACATTTAAAGAATGAGGAACCAAGAGACAGAGCAGGGGCCTGGGAGATAGCATGGAGGTAAGGCGTTTGCCTTTCATGCAAAAGGTCATCGGTTCAAATCCCGGTGCCCCATATGGCCCCCTGTGCCTGCCAGGAGCAATTTCTGAGCATGGAGCCAGGAGAAACCCCTGAGCACTGTCGGATGTGACCCCCCCCCCAAAAAAAAAAGAGACAGAGCAGGGGTTAAGAAACTTGTTTTCCATGCAGCCAACCCACTTAATACCTACCACCACATATGGTCTTTTGAGCAAAGAGTGATACCTGAGTACAGAGTCAAGACCAGCTGAATCACCACTGGATATGACCCAATACTTCACACACACACACACACACATACACACACACACACACACAGAGAGAGAGAGAGAGAAATTTATGAATCGATACTATCCTTATACAGTCTCTTACGAAGATTAAAAGGATGTAGCTCAATGGCACATTCTCTGCATGTTTGTGGCTCTGGTTTGAATCTTGCCTGATACAAAAGTAAGGATGATGAAGAGGAGAAGAAAATAAAATAGCTTACTTATTAGCATAACTTGACCTTTTTGCTCCACTATCGATTCTTGTTTTTCCTTCTTTTTGTTTTTGAACCATATCTGGCAATGTTCAGGGATTACTCCTGGCTGCACTCAAGAATTACTTCTGGTGAGGCCAGATGATAGCATAGAGCATAGAGGCAGGGCATTTGCCTTGCACATGGCCAACCCAGAATGACCCGGGATTGATCCTCTGAATTCCATATGGTCCCCAAGCCTGCCAGGAACAGGCTCTGAGTGCAGAGCCAGGAGTAACCCATAAATGCCACTGGGTGTGGCCCAAAAAACAAAAAAGTATTACTCCTGGGAGTGCTCAAGAGACCACATAGGATACCAGAGATTGAATCTGGACTGGCTGCATGCAAAACAAACACCCTCCCATTGTACTTTCGCTCAGCCCCCATAGTTAAATTCTTTCATTTGTAGAATCTACCAGGCATCTATGTAGGAAAATCATGACCCCCATACAGAAAGCCTTTGCTCAGAATTTTCCCTAAATCATATCCCTTCACCAAACTTATTCCAAGCTCACCCCTCAAATTTCAGTTCAGCAACTGAGACAGTGCTCCCAGGGCAGGGGGCACCCACTGGGGGAAGGCCTTGTCTTATAGGAGAGGACAACGTCCTTCCTTACAAGTTCCTCTGTAGCATTTATTGCCATTTTAGGGTTTTGTCTGTTTGTTTTCTGAAAAATTACAGAAAAAACTTAGTATTAACAAGCTAGCAAGTTTGGTGTTTTTGTGTTTTGCTTTGTTTTGTTTTGTCTTTGAGCTACCTGGCAGTGTTGGGAACATTTGGGTTGCCAGGGTTGAACCCAGAGGTCAGCTGCATGCAAGGAGGGCACCCTACTCGCTGTACTTTATCTCTAGCCTTGCCATTTTTTTTTTAGCCTTGCCATTTTTGTTTTTAATTTGCAATAATATGTCTAAAGTCTGCTTCCAAGTCAATTCTAGATTGTCAGCTGTGAACTATCTGAGAGCAGGAAACCAGAATTTCTTATTTGCTCTGTCTCTGGCTTGGTGCCTAGTGCATAGAATTCAGACACCATTAAATCAATATTTATTGAGTGAATTTTACAGAGAAAAAGAGTCACTGCTCCTCAGAGCAGTGGAGCCATAGATATGGAAATGGAAATGAAGAGATAAGGATAGAGATAAAGTTGAAAGATATAGTGACTGATAAATAGAAACAAAGAAATAAGGAGGCATAAATATAGAAAGGGAGTCATAGGAAGAGAGAGAAACAGAGACAGAGAAAGAGGTTAATTACAAGAAAACTCAGGTGATGATGAAGACTAGTAGGTCCCAAAATCTGCAGAGTGAGTCAGCAAGTTTGAGATACAAGAGAGCCAGTTCCAATCTCAGAGACAGGTCAGCAAGCTCAAGATCAACAAGGGCCAATGCATCAATTCAAGTCTGAAGGCAGTCAGTCAGATAGGAGAGATTCTCTCCTGAAGGAAGGGCAACTATCCCTTTTGCTTTACTCAAGTTTTCAGCAGAATGGATGAAGCCCACCTACATCAGGAAGGGCAATCTGCTGTATTCCAAGTTAACTGATTTAAATGTTAACTTCATTTTTAAATATTCTCATAGAAACTAAATATTTTGTTGACACAAAATTAACCATAATGTTGTGTTAACAGCAACTAAATTCAGAGAAAAAAGATTTGCTTGTGCAAATCTATAGCCAACATTTACATTTTGACAGAAAAGTACACAGTAGCAAATGCACCAATGAATTCAGTCACTCGTGAGGCTTTGGTCTTGAATAACATTCAATAATCATGTGTGTATTTCTTTGTATCTCTTATCTCTAAACCTTTCAACTTCTCAGTCACATTCAGAGAAGTTGTGGAACCTGTGCAAGACCATGCAGCAACTACTGGCAAACTCATAGTCCTTCCCATTCAGAAACCAAAGCCCAAATTGCAAAGCACCTTGTGG
>PVKC010034470.1:0-13717 GCA_004027635.1 Crocidura indochinensis
AAGAAAGAAAGAAAGAAAGAAAGAAAGAAGGGAAAGAAAGAAAGAAAGAAGGAAGAAAGAAACAAAGAAACAAAGAAAAAAACTATGTAATATACTAAGTCGAAATACTTAAATATTCATACATTTTACCAAGGTTATAATTTTCCTATCCCACTGGAAAAATAATGCTTGTATTGACATTGACACAAAAAGTATATTGTAATTTAATAAAACAAATTGACATTTACAGAATGGAATATGGATACAGAATTTCAGAATAGGTATGTAAATTTACTTATAAACAATGTTATGAATGATATAATGTGTTTCCATATTACCAGTGGAATCATAATCAAACTAAATTCCTGTTCTCTAATATTATCATAATTACTGAGATCAGGCATACAAAATAGGATATAAAAAGCCTTAGGTTAAATTTATTTCACTATATAAGCTTTTAAAATAGGAAATAGAATTTATTTTAAAATTATTCTAACCTTATTCTCAGATTTATTCATTTTCATTTCCCTATTATTTAATTATTGAACAAACATTTTCTCTATATGAAAGAAGGGAGAAAAATGGAAAATAAAAAGTGTGAGCATAGATTTATGTTTTTTAAAACTCACAAAATAATTTAAAAATTGAGTTAAAATTGAGCGCTGTCTCGGTAAAGATGATACTTTTAGTGCTGGAGCAAAAGCACAGCGGTAATGCATTTGTCTTGCATGCGTCCAAACTCGGACCTGGGTTAGATTCTGGGCATCCATGTGGTCCCCTGAACCTAACAGGAGCAATTTCTGAGCAGATTCGGGAGTAACCCCTGAGCACTGCCAGTATGACCCCAAAACAAACAAACAAACAAATATATATGACTTCTAAGTTGGGAAGTTTGTCTAACTAACACAGACAGTAAAGCAAGTTTCAAAATTAAGAAATGGGTGTGTGGGCTGGAGAGGTGACGTAAGCTGTAAGGCATCTGCTTGCCCACGCTAGCCTAGAATGGACCGTGATTTGATCCCCCGGCGTCCCATATGGTCCCCCAAGCCAAGAGCGATTTCTGAGCTTATAGCCAGGAGTAACCCCTGAGCGTCACCAGGTGTGGGCCCCTCCCCTAAAGAAAGGAAAAAAAGGAATGGGTGTCTGTTTTCATATTGATTTAAAATTAGAATGTGAAAGTCTATGTATACACACATATAAACACACACATATATTTTTATATCATCTAAATTTATTCTGGAGTTTTCCAGGAAAGATTGTTTATATATGAATTATAAGAGAGGGGTCCTGTACTGTTGATGTCCCTACAATATGAATACATATTTATACATTATTTCTTTCAAAAAGTAGTATCATACTTTTTGATATGGTATTGATAAGATAGGTAAATTTTCAAAACTAGCTTCTACTGACAACTTGTCTTCAGAAATCTGATATTTTCTTCAAAAAAAAAAAAACAAAATATCTTCCAAGAAGAGATTATCACGTGGAACAAACTAATCATGGTCAAACTTATTATGTTGTTTTCCTTCTTAAATATAGCATGTAGGTCTCAATTAAGACAAGAAACAGTGACAAAATTGCACAAAGTTGTATATGATTATGTATCTCATGACATGGGAACTGTCTTAGAAGACTCAAACATGTTGACAGCTGAATTAAATTTAATCAAGTTCATTTACTTCATCTAACTATGATATACAGCCTAAATTGAACAATGCAATTTACATGCTGTGTTCAGCTATAAAAATTTCAGGAAAAGTCTCATTTTATTGAATTGATTAAGACAAAAATGGTATCTTTCCTGAAAGTGTCACAGTAGGAAAATATTTAGAAGATACAAAACCATCAACATATCCAATATTCATTAAATATTTCAACATCCATAACAATAGAAGACATCATAGAGCTACAAACTAGCCAGGTACTTCATAATTGGGAGAGTAATTTAGTTGTCTTTAAATTAACTCTAATCCATTCTAAAACTTGAAGACTTAGATAAGTAACATTTTGCATCATATATAATTCAAAAAGTTTAATTTCTATTAATAGAATTACTCTACACTAAACTGCCTGCATTACAAGTGAAGATGTCCTTTCTAATAAAATTTCAACCACTTGCTTTCAGATAAATTCTTTAAGCATTTTCTGATTCTTCAGAATAATCTGAAGGAGACAGATCTGTTGAAGCCATTATTATCACATAAGATCTCAAGAGTAAATCAGAACAAACTTACAGAAAATTATTTTCACTGTACAATAAAATGAAATGCATTTCATTATAAATATAATTGAGAGAGTTTTCAATGAAATACCTTCTCTTGCCTGTTCTCTCTATTCACCGGTGAGGTATACTTTTCATTTTTTGTTCTATTAACTTTGTCCCACGACATATTAATCTCATATTAGAAAACATATTATTCTAACTATTTCAGCTAGATCTTTAACTAAGAGAAAAAGTAGTAGAAGTACTAGGAAAGATTTTAAGTTGCTTAAATGCAGTGCACTTGTAGTTATAATGATTTTAGAGAACTCACTTTTATTTGTTCACTTCAGGATATTAGCAAGGACTTATTTATGTAGGAAGGAGAAGGGACTGGGTTACATTTGGGATTGTCTGCGGTAAAATTCAATTAGGTTTTCATTCAGATAGAAGTTCAGAAGTGTCAAAAAACAATATACAGATGTCCCTAGTGCCAATGCATTCAAAAGGGCATAATATTAAAATGCAACCAACTTCCAACAAGTAGACAATTTCAATTAGAAATATAGAACGAAATATTACAGTGTTCTCTTCTTATGGGAATATCAACTTAAGAGACAGAAACTTCTAGTAAAATAACATATTTAAATCTTTTGTGCATTATGAGTTGTAAAAAGTATTACCTTAAGCAAATACATACAGCAAGCTAGTGGCCTAAGACACTACAACGATAAATCTACTTGGGTTTCCTTGTACATTAAACCTTGAATAAAGTGCATATTTAATTTTTCTTTAATGTACAAAATGAGAAACATTATTGAAATATAGGTTCAAAATTGTTATTAGATGGGGCCCGGGAGATAGCATGGAGGTAAGGCGTTTGCCTTTCATGCAAAAGGTCATTGATTCGAATCCCGGTGCCCCATATGGTCCCCTGTGCCTGCTAGGAGCAATTTCTGAGCATGGAGCCAGGAGTAACCCCTGAGCACTACCGGGTGTGACCCAAAAACCAAAAAAAAAAAAATAAATTGTTATTAGATAAGGTGAAAAGTATTAAGGTTTTTTTCGTTGTTGTTTTGACATCAAGCTTAGCATTGTTCTTGTGTTTTCTTCCTGGCTCTGCACTCAGGGGTCACCCTTGTCAAGGTTCTAGGGATCATATTGGGTACCAGAAATTAAATCCATTTCAGTTGTCTGCAAGGCAAGTGCCCTACCTGCTCTTCTATCCTTAGTCTCAAAAATAATAAAATTTATAGACAAAAACTGAAATATAAAGCTTTACCACAATAAACTTGGCACTGATATTTTCTACAAAATGAAAAGGCACCAGTAGCAAAATACAATATAGACAAACTGATGGTAGGGTAATTTAAAATACCTATCAAAAGATGTTATCCATTGCATATGATGGAAAAATCACACAATATTAGAAAAAATATAGATAATTAAATTATCTATGTTGTTAAGTAATTAATATCTAGAATTATAGAGGACTTGAAGAACTCAGCAAGAGGGAGTCAAGCGCAATGGTAGGTCAATTGCCTTGCACACAGCCAACCTGGGTTAGATTTCCAGCATCCCATATGTACCTCTGAGCCTGTCAAGAGTGATTTCTGAGTGCCACTGGGTGTGGCTCCAAAAAACCAAAAAAATAAAATAAAACAAATAAAGAAACTTCAAAGTGAAGTGATTATATATTATGGAACATTAATAAAGTTTGAGGACATCATGCTAAATTGAAAATAAAAAGAAATCTTGTGGGCCAAATAGAGATATTAAAACATGCGGAGTATTTGGCTTGCACACAGTCTCCCATATTCAATTCCTAACATATGGTACATGTGGTACCCTGAGTCCTGCCTAGGAGTGTTCCAGTAGTACACCTCCAAGAATAAGTCTTGGACACAGCCAGCTATGGCCCAAAAAGCAAGCCAACAAGCACCAAAAGAAATAAAATAAAAATACTTGGGGCCAGAGAGATAGCATGGAGGTAGGATGTTCTTGCATGCAGAAGGTCAGTGGTTCAAATTCCAGCATCCTTTATGGTTCCCAGAGCCTATCATATTCCCTGAGCATAAAGCCAGGAATAACCCCTGAGCATTGCTGGGTGTGACCCAAAAAACAAACAACAAAAATACTGAATTAGTTTATTACTAAGTGGTTTCAATTGTAGAAAAAGAAAAAACAAATTGTGTACTAGTAATACAAAATGTTGAAGGAGACCACGAGGTTTTATTGTAAGTATAGAGAGCTTAAGTTTCGTAAAATGAAAATTTAAGAATTGAAGAAGCTGATGGATGCAAAAGAATGTAACATTCCTTATGCGACTGACTGTAAAATTAAAATGGTTAATATTGTAAATGTTATTTTCTTATTTCACTACAATAGTAAGAATATACTTACTACTTGCTACTAATATTTGCTACTATCTTTATTAATTTTCTTAACCTAATAATTTCTAGAACTTTGTGAAACTTTCCATTGCTTTATAAAAGTCACAAGAACTGGATTTTATTTTATCGAAATGTTAAATATTTTACATATTATACTGATGTATGAGTTTTTACTACTGTTTAAACTCACTTCAGGGACATATGAACATATGTCTGCTAAATAGATATATGTTGATATTACATGTATAATTGCTTCCAATGGGATCTAACTATATTCCATAGATTGTTATGCAATCATAAGTCAGAAGAGACAGTGAGTGCATAAATAATGTTAATAGTATTCTTCATTCACAGGGGAAAACCATTTCCACTACTATTATTTAAATAGCCAAATATTTTAATCTAAGATACAAATAACTAAAATTATTTGTTCTGTTATATGTATTTCAGATATTATGTGCTCATGTTTGGAAAAATTGAATCCAAGCATTCAAACACAAGTATCATAGGAAATCTTTACTCTTAGAATTAGTTTGCTTTGGCTTATATTGGTTTTAGCTTCTGGAGAGTACATTAACAAAAGTTCTTTTATCAAATAGTCCAAAGACCATGATAAACTCTTTCATAGTTTCTGATATATATTGAAATATAAAAAGATCCCCTAGTATTTAGAAGCATAAAGCCAGATAATTTTGATTTTAAGCTTCAATATAAATGATAGTCAATATACTATATATTGATAAAGATTAATAAATATCAAAATCTTTCAGTTATTTTTTTATTTACATCCACATAAAGTTTGATTATTATATTGCTCTGATATAGGGAAAGTAGTAAAGCAAACTTGATTCTTTATCCTTAATTTGGTCAATAAACTGAAAAATAATGAGGTATTACATCGCTATCTAATCCAAATTATATAATTCATGTTTTCATGGACTTTTTAGGAAAATTTGGAACACATCTGGCAGTATTCAGGATGTACTCCTTTTATCTGTATTTATGGGTCACTCTTACTGTGATTTAAGGGTCGATGGAAGGCAAATGCTCAACCTTCTATATTCTCTCTCAAACATAATATATTTGTGTGTGTTAGTATATTACCTAAAAATGGTATAAGAAAAAATTGAAAATAGGATATTATTTTTCACTGAATATAAAACAGATTTAACATTTATCATTTGTTTGTTCATATTCTTACTTTCATTCTAAAAGGTTTGTGTTTTTTTAAGGAGACATAGCAAAATTAGATTGATAATTCAGGGCTAGAGCAATAAAAACACATTCAGAGTCAAATATAGAAATTTCCGGATATCTTAGAGTTGTGTGAAGTAAAGAGATGGGTGATATCTATTCTACCATTGTTTATTTATATCCTGCATATGAGAGAGATAACTGTGTGGGATAATGAATATACAAAGAGCATAAATAAATAAATAAATAAATAAATAAATAAATAAATAAATAAATAAATAGAAGCAAAGGAAAAAGTACTGGAATTCAGTAGGAGGCATCCCCTTGTGGGCAATCCCCTTGTGGGATTGGTAATAGGAAGGAGGGAGAAGCATTCATAGTGCAGCAAATTATTCAAACCAGAGTAGGAGACGATTCTGAAAATTGGTAACTTATGTGTAAAACCCTCTCATTAAGAGTACTGTAAACCACAGTATAGAAAATAGAAAATAGTATAGAAAATATAGAAGTAGACCAATGGGTGGTAGGCAAATGGGAGTAGAAGGGTCAATGATAAAGGAAAGTGGATACTGGTGAAGGGATCAATGTTCAAATAATTTATGCCTAAAATTCAATTATGAATCCACAGTGACTAAGTTTAAAAATAAAAGAAAGCTAAGCCCTTGCTCCTAATATATCAGCAATGAAAAAAATAATCCAAACAGAAGTTGTACCCCACTAAGGAGTAATAAAACAGGTTAATAGTGATCCACAGCCCCAATCTTCTCATTTCAATGAGATGAGGTGATGGTCTTCAATAGAACTGGTGATCAGAGATAGAAAATACTGGTACCACAACTTCCATCTAGAACAGAAACCCAAACTATGCTAACCAATGGAACATGTGGCTAACAAAGTAGATGGGTTGTTAACTATTTTATGAACTAAGCTGAGATCTACTAATAATTAATTATTCTTTGAGAGAATGAAGGAAAATGCTTGCCCCAGAGCAGGCTGGGGAGAGTGGTGGGAGAGAAGTGGGTATCAAGGAGGATTAGAGGAAAACAGAGAAATTGGTGGCAGAAATGTTCACTGGTGAAGGCTGCTGTATATTTTATGACTGCAACTCAATCATGAAGAACTTTTTGTGAAAAAATTCTATTATGAACAACCTTGTAACCATGATGTTTAAATAAATATATAATTTATGAAATAATAATCTTTTTCATTAAAGTGGTAGAAATCATATTCCAGAGTTCATTTTTTCTTCAAGAGCTCCTTTGTGTAAATATATAATACTTTTAAATGATGTGTTATCCCTGTGGCAATGTTCCTTTGGACCAATAAAAGTATTTTGAGAATTTAAATTTGAATGCAAGTTTGAAGAATTTTCTTGTTGAAATTAGAAAAATATTTGTAAATATTTAATAGTAGTATGTTAAGTTTGGTATCAGTTAGGCTTCAACTCAAAACACAGATCTGCATTTCCTGTGTCAAGTGATTGGTATTATTTATTTAACTTGTGAATAATCAACGTTTTTGTGCATAAAATGTTGGCTAATTTCACTGAACTCATGGTACAGTATATTAACAGAACCCCTAAGGTCTGCCTCTATCTACTTCTAGTTTTATGTAAGGAAAAGCATTTAATTTTGTAGAAGAGTTTACTATTGACTTAAAATAAAATAAAGAATTTAAAAGATTTAGAGACATTAGCAGTTTGCTTGATATTTTATTCTTTCATTTAAAAATATGAAAGTTTACTGTCAAAATGAAATAATGTAAGTTATAAAATTTCAGAATGGTGACAAAACAGTTGAAAACATTCATCATCCCCTTATTCAATATGTTGAATCATAAAGTGAGAAATATTAAAACTGAGCAAAATCAGTTCCAATGAATAGCTCCTAAATGGAAGTGCTCAGAAACATTATACCTATATAAGCTCTGAAGACAAAACATGGACATAGACAAGGAAATTGGCTAGAACAAAAGCAAATGCAATGTGTGGAAAGCCTATGATGGAAAACCTAAACTTTGATTGGTTGTCCTTAGGTATCTCTCAGTCTCTATTTCTCTCTCTCTGATCTCTTTCTCTTTCACTGGTTTTGTGTCTCATCAAGTCTCCTTCACACTCATTTTTTAGATCCAATTCATATGGTACTCAGGATAGTATGTGGCCCTAGGGATTTAGCTGCCATTTCCACCTTAGTATTTTTAAGATAGGTCCCTAGTGCCCAGGTTCAAATTCCTTAACCTTAATGAATTTATCACTTGAGTTTGTGATTCTACCTCATAGGCTATAAAGGCCTTAAACAACTCTGTCTTGTTATCCCTCTTTTAGACATTTTCTAAGTTTGTCTTAGTTCTAGGTTGTGAAGGAAACACTTCCTACATTACTCAGGGCTTAGTCTTACTTTGTGCTCAGGACCTGTAGGTGTATAGGACCATATGTAGTGCCAAGGAGCAAAACTGAGTTAGTGGCACATGATACAAGTGCTTTAACCCTGTGCTATTTTTTAGCCCCAAAGATTTTATTTTCTTTATCTGTAAAGAATATCTATTCCTCCTATGGTATTCATTCAAAATTAATTTGTCATTTTTGGTTCATTTTTCTTAAACTCTACAATTGACTTCTGGCAAAGAAAAGATGTTTTTTTGTTTGTTTGTTTTGTTTTTTGTTTTTTTTGTTTTGTCAGAGTGAACTATAGTTCAGTATTTCAAGCTAGTATTAATTAAGAAGCCTGCTTTTTTTAAATCTAGTTTGAAAAACAATTTATCTTAATTTGACAGCATTCACACTTGAAAGATATACTCTACTAATGAAGAAGAAGGATACTTTCATTATCTGTTTTAGTGACTACAAGATAATTAATATCTAGTGATAGACATATTTGAAATCACATTAGTTATATTATTAAAACTTTTAATTAGGCTCAAATATACTTCCCCCATTCACAAAACAAATTGAAAGTATTCCCAGTTTGTTATATCTTGCTACTATTTATTTCCCAGAAAGATTTATCAAGTGCTACAAAAACTACAAATTAGATTTACCTTGAGCTTTGCTCTGTTAGATACTTCCCCCTTCCAAGCTCACCAATAAAATGCTAATTATAAAATAATTATATGCATTACTTCCAGTTACTTTTCTTTCATTTTCTGGTCTCATGATGAAAACCATATACAAAATGAGGAATTAAAAGCAACGTGCAAAGTATCACCTTCTCTGAATTGTTTTTTTAAAAAAAAGCCTCATTCATATGGGTTTCTTTTGATATTGTAGCAATCAAAACTAAATTACTCTTACATAGCTGCTTATGTCACTTGGGAAAGGAACTAGAAATATTCTCTGCCAGTTAGATTTACATGACTTCCTCTAGAAGGAAGAGAGCAGTTTCCTTTTAAATTAAGTGAGTATTAACATAGGGATTACAAAATCAAACAGGCACATAGACAGCTTCATTGATTGCATTTACCTGATAAAACAGAGAGGAGAAATGCAAGTGGAATCCTAGTGAATAGAAGTACAAGCTTTGTCCACAAAATGACAGATTAAACATAAAAGAATGTTATTACTCTACAAGCTTTAATAATAGTCACATAGGAAATAAATGTTATAGTATAAATTACCCTACCTATAGAGACTAACTGCAAATATTAGTACAAGATCATAGAATGATTAATATATGTGACTTAAAATTATCATACAAAATAGAAAGTTTTAAAATAATCTATCATTTCTTCTAGATATTAGAATCAGGAAGATTTGTGTTTTCTTAGTGTTTTGTAAAATGATGTATATTTTAAAGAGATGAATAAAATTCCGTTTTTTAATTGTTTTCTATTATAGTCTAGGAATTGGGGTCAAAGCAGCATTAAATTTTCTGGTATTAGTATATAAAGTTATCTCCTATCCCAGCCAATACAAAGCTCATGATCCTTCTCCCATACTTATGTGTCCTCTAGTCCAATACCCTCTTATTTGTTCATTCTTTATTACAGACTGTTTAGTATAAGTCAATTTTTTAAATTTTAATATGTTTATTTCTATCCTGCAAATGAATAAATAATCTTACACTGTCCTTCTAACTTCTTTCATTCAACTTGATTCCTTTCAGTCCTATCAATTTCTCCAACCTGCATAACTTTATTTCAGAACAACAAGGACTTTCCAGTTTTTTTCAACTGGCTTCAGCTCTTCAGTGGTTACTTTTTAAGACCAGGTATAATAAGCTTTGTATTATTATTTCTTTTTAGGTCTTTCCTTTCATTATTTTCTCAATTCTTTTTCTTTTTAGTAATGGGCACTCTGTGAGATGTAGGTAATATCTTGAAGTGTTCCATAAACCTGATTTATTTATAAAATGGCCTAATTTTATAACCAGACTTTGTCATATGTTGATATGCACATTTCAAGAGATATTTAGCTGTTCTGTTATTTGGTCTTGTCAAAAATGGGGATAATCATAAGGTATCTTATCTAGGCTTCCCTTCTTACCATTTGCTGGAATTTAAAAGGTTTATCATAGTCATTGGCATTGAATAAGGGTTTGAAATATAAACTAATGTTTTAAAACTAACCTCAATCATTGTAACACAATGATAATAGAAAATAATTTTAGTCTATGAATATAACAAACTAAAATTATAAACTACAGTATCCTTTTTCAAAAATAATTAAAAATACAAGGGAAACATTTTTATCATTATTATAAAACTTTGGGTGAATATAAAACAATTTTGGAAACTGTTAATATCTTTCTTCTTTTAAATATAGGTGTATGTCTATGAGCAGAACTTTTCTAAGTATAGTAAAGTATATATATTTATATACTTTATAAATTTATATACAATATATATACTTATATATATATATATATTCCTATTGTCATCCAGAAATTATGAGTAAAATTATAAAATGGGCTAAATACATAATTAGAATATATACTCAGAATATATACAATCTACATACATAATCAAAATAGCATTTTTTTTTTTTTGGTTTTTGAGCTACACCCATTTGATGCTCAGGGGTTACTCCTGGCTATGTGCTCAGAAATCGCTCCTGACTTGGGGGGACCATATGGGACGCCGGGGGATCGAACCACAGTTCGTCCTATGCTAATGCTTGCAAGGCAGACACCTTACCTCTAGCGCCACCTTCCCGGTCCCCAAAATAGCATTTTTTTAAGTTGGAGAATAGAAGGTCAATTTCACTGAGGATGAAAATTTAAAATGGGACACAAATTTTAACGACAATTTGACATCTTCTTACAAAAACCTCCATCTAATATTATTCAAGAATTGTGCTTCTGGGGTTTATTCAATTCACTTGAAAATTTATGTTAACGCAAATTCCTGCTTGTGAATATTTACAGCAGCTTTATTCATAAGCACAGAGGGAAAATGGAAACAACTAACATATTCTTCACTGACTGTAACATTTCAAAAGCCCATGGCATATCCATGTGATGAAATATTCAATATTCAATCATCAAAATATAAGCTATAACATAACAAAAAATACATGGAGAAACCTTATAGGATTACTACAATATGTCTTCTTAAAACAGAAAAAATTATATAGTTTCAGTAATGTGATACTTGATTTCCAAGAGTTCTGAGCAATATAGAGTGAATTTGGTAAAGCATAGGAGATTTTTAATAAAATGAAGTATTTTTTTCTACAATGATGATGGTTAATGTAGATATACACTATGACTTGGTTTTGGTATCACATTGGCAATGCTCAAAGATTATTCCATCACTCCTGGTGGACCTTGGAGGACCATGTGGCCATCAAACCCAGTTGGCAGTTTGACTTCATGGAAACAGGTCAGTTGCTTATAAGACAAATGCCCATGCACAGTACTATTGAACTGACCATTTGTTTTGTTACTATTTAACAAAGTTACTGTTTTACTATTGTGTTAATAAATTATACTTTTATCTACTTTGGAAATAACTCTTCTACCACAATAAAATGGAAGCTGTAACTTATATAGGGCATTAAATAATATATATCCATGAAGTCAAGGCAACCATGAGAGTTCCATTACCAAATCAGACATGATCACTGGAAACGCAGGAGGAAAGTTATGAGAAAGCTTTATAGTTTTATAGCTCAAACAGTTTAGGAAGCTTACTCTTCCCTGGAGTTTCTTGTCTCTTGATCACAGGAAGTGGTTTTTATAGGAATAGAAAAAAAAAGAAAAGAAAAAAGCACATTTATAAAGGACTGCAGAGAATTGGGTGCTAGAATAAACAATATAGTCCCTTGTGGGATTGTTCCCTGAGGCACAATCCATTCTATCTCAAACTTAAAGAAAGGTGATGCTTTTAAGGGAACAACAAATGAGAAAAATGAGTCCTTGCTCAAAAGAGTTGCCTGGAAATTAATTCTTAATTTATTTTCTTCCTTTTTCTTTTTTTTCCTCCCCTCCTTTAGGCCACATCTCGCAGTATTCAGGGCTATTTCTGTTTCTGTGCTCAGGATGGAAATCCTGGTGAGGCTTTGATGACCATATGTAGTAATGAGGATAGAAATTAGGTCAGTTGCATGCAAGGCAAGTGCCATACCCATTATACTACCTCTCTGGGTTGAGTTTTCACTTCACTCTGTGTCCTGTACAATCAGAATTTTCTCTATATTGCTTACTTTTCCCCAGGATAATTCTAGTCTTTTTTTTATTTAAATAAAACTTTTAATTGAATTATCATTAGATACACAGTTACAAAGTTGCTCATGATTGAGTTTCTGCTACACAGTGTCCAACATTCATTTTTTCACCAATGTACATTTCTTTTTTTTCATTAGACAATTATTTTTATTTACTTAAACATCTTGATTACAGATATGATTGTGGTTAGGTTTCAGTCATGTAAGGAACACCCCGCTACATCAGTGCAACATTCCTACCACCATTGTCCCAAAGCACCACTCTTTGTGGTAGGTTTTATGAAGAGAGCTGGAGGTTCCAGCCCTCCTCTCGTTGTCTCTGAATATTGTTGCAAAGAAGACTTTTATTTTTCTCAAAACCCATAGATGAGTGAAATCATTCTGCGTCTTTCTCTCTCCCTCTGACTTATTTCACTCAGCATAATAGATTCCATGTACATCCATGTATAGGAAAATTTCATGACTTCATATCTCCTGACGGCTTCATAATATTCAATTGTGTATATGTACCATAGTTTCTTTAGCCTTTCATCTGTTGAAGGGCATCTTGGTTGTTTCCAGAGTCTGGCTATTGTGAATAGTGCTGCAATAAATATAGGTGTGAGGAAGGGATTTTTGTACTGTATTCTTGTGTCCCTAGGAGTGGAATAGCTGGGTCAAATGGGAGCTCAATTTCCAGATTTTGGAGGAATCTCCATATAGCTCTCCATAGAGGTTGGACTAGACGGCATTCCCACCAGCAGTGGATAAGAGTTCCTTTCTCTCCACATCTCCGCCAGCACCGATTGTTCTCATTCTTTGTGATGTGTGCCAATCTCTGTGGTGTGAGATGGTATCTCATCGTTGTTTTGATTTGCATCTCCCTGATGATCAGTGATGAGGAGCATTTTTTCATGTGCCTTTTGGCCATTTGTATTTCTTTTTTATCAGTGTCTGTTCATTTCCTCTCCCCATTTTTTGATGGGATTAGATGTTTTTTTTCTTATAAAGATCTGTCAGTGCCCTGTATATTTTGGAAATTAGCCCTTTATCTAATGGATATTGGGTGAATAGTTTCTCCCACTCTGTTGGTGGCTCTTGTATCCTGTGCACTATTTCTTTTGAGGTGCAGAAGCTTCTCAGCTTAATGTATTCCCATCTGTTGATCTCTGCTTCCACTTGTTTGGAAAGTGCATTTTCCTCCTTGAAGATGCCTTTAGTCTCAATGTCATGGAGTGTTTTACCGATGTGTTGTTCTATATACCTTATGGTATCAAGTCTGATATCAAGGTCTTTAATCCATTTGGA
>PVKC010034471.1:0-13645 GCA_004027635.1 Crocidura indochinensis
TTTATGGTGTGAATCAATCTGAAGGCAGAGGTGAAGGGGTGAGGGGTGCTCACAGACTTCACCCCTACACTCTGGACAAGCCCCTCTCAGGGGCAGAAAAGGCAACACACACACGCACACACACACACACACACACCTGCTGCAACAGTGGGAGAGGCGGGTCCCTGGCAGTGTCCCCTCTCTCTGCACCCCAGTCCCTGTGTCCCCATGCTCTCAAGGCCTGCGGAGTCCACCTCCTTCTGGCCATCTGCCCACTGTGCTCATGGACCAGCATTTTTCATCTCCTCACCCCCGACTAAGATGCCTAGCAGGACCTGCTGTGAGTTTTGCAATGTGTAACCAACGCGAGTGCAGGGCTGGAAAACTGGGCACTCGGACACCAGACTCAGAGGCTACATAAGAGAATGAATATGCCAGCAACGGGGGAACCAGTCGGAGAACAGAGACAGGGCAGAGGGCTTTCTGGAGGAAATGGGTCAAGGAGGAAATCAGCAACTCATAGGAAGGTGAGGATGCCTTCTTAGCAAGGCAGCAGTATGGATGGGCTCACAGGACCACAGGGGAAGTGAGACCTTGAACTGAGGGCAGGAAGGCCTCTGACTGCTGAATCGCTTTGCCAGGAAGCCTGGAGAGGTGCGGTCAGGCAGGGCCCTGGCCACTTGGCCCTTAGACTGCATGTGGCCTCCACCCTCCCAGGACCACCACACAAAGCCAAATAAGGCTCAGGACTGTGCCAAATGGGCTGTGCCCAAGTACTGGCTGGCATTGAGCTTCCTGAAAAAGGGACTCAAGCCTGCTCCTGGGTGGTCCCCCAGATGAGTGGGGATGAGCCAGAAAGCAGGGCCACGTCTGCTCATTTTAGACATAGCCACTGAGGACCAGTACACAAAACCTCAAACTTAACTTCGTCTTGGTTTGTTTTCTGGGTTTGGTTTTTGTTTTAGGGGTCTGTACTTGTGAATTGCTCTTGCAGTGTTCAGGAGATCATATGGGGTGCTAGGGATTAAATCTGGAGTCAAATACTTTCTCCTATTCCTAGTTCTCTGGCCCCGTAAAATTAACTTTGAAACCACTAACATTCACAATCAATTTTCCATACTACACATACTACACTGCTTTCCTCTTTCTCCTCTCCAATCTACTCAGATATAACTAAAATACTCAAGCAAGTTTTTAAAATATATACCAAGAAAAAAATCGAAACATTGAGACCATTTTTGAGGTGGGGCTATACCCAGCAGCTCTCAGAGGTTACTCCTGTCCTGTTCTCAGAAATCACTCCTGGAAGACGCAGGGGACCATATGAAATGCTGGGGATCAAACCCGGGTTAGCCACATGGAAGGCAAACACCCTATCCACTGTGCTATCACTCTGGCCCGGAAGACCCTTTTTAACTAGGATACAGTAAATTTCTTAGGGAAAATTTTTAAGAAAAACTGGAAGAACAGCCGCCCAACTTTGGACAAAATTTTCTGAACAATGTAGTTTATTACATCCTAGTCCATTTCAATGAAATCAAAGAGATTCTAGAATATCAAGAAAACTGAAATATTTTCAAGAGGAGGCATTCTAACTTCCAAAAGTACTGATTTCATTTTTTAAGAAAAGAGCTTAGGGCCAAAAAGATACTATCACAGGTAGGGCATCTGCCTTACACACCAGTATCCCAGGTTCAATCTTCAGTATCCCATACAGCCCCCACGCACCACTAGGAGTAATTTCTGAGTACAGAGCCAGAAGTAATCCCTGAGCATTGATGGGTGTGACTCAAAAACAAAGCAAAAGAAAAGGCTTCAGTGGAGAAGGCCAGAATGGTAGTACAGAAGGCAAAGTATTTGCCATGTACACAGCCAATCGGGGTTCAATTCCTGGCAGCCCATATGGTTCCCTGAAAACTACCAGAAGATATTCCTGAGCATAGAGCCAGGCATAACCCTGAGCATTGAGCCCCAAGCAAAGCAAAACACAATGAAAAATGGTGGACCAAGGCCGAAGAGTGGGCATCATAGAAAGGAAAGAGGTCAGAAGGGGACCACAGTGGGGAAAAGTCTGAGAACCCAACTAGCTGCACCCATGATTCACTATGTCCCTGCAGGGAGCCAAGTGGAAGGGAGCCACAATGGGACTGTTAAAGCTGGTTAACCCCAGGGATGGCTCCCTGGTTAGTCCCACTCATTACAAGTGTAAAGAGCAAAGGTAGGCAGTGTGGCCTTTCCAGTGGCCCCCTACTACTGGCCTGATTTTCTGTGTTTGCTGCAAGCAAATAAGAAAGAAAACCTTTTCTGCACCTGAACTGAACTTCCAGGGCTGGGAAGCACATGAGACTCCAGAATTCAGTAGCCATATCTGTCCAGGTAGTTCAGCAAAGAAACCCAGATTTATCTACTCCATGCCAGAAGTGAACCCCCAGGCTCTCCTGGTCCAGGAGGCCCTGACTGTCCTGCTGTCCCCTCTTCTGACCCAGTTCAACTCCCAGAGCTTAGGACAGCAAAGAACACACTACACAATCATGGGTGGCAGCAAACCACAACCACAGTGTGGGCACTGAAGTATGTGGCCTATGTGCTGCATCCTGAATGACTCTGTGCTCAGCTGAGCTTGGGGAGACTTGGGACAACTCAACTGGAGATAGGAAGTAGTTTTCCGGCCACATATCTGTCTCCACCATGTAGTCAGGAGCTCTCGCAGGAGAACATCAGATGGGGACCGTCCCTACAGCTGTGTCAGCCCCTCTACCTGGCCCCAGATACATTTTTATTTCAGGACCTCCAGGAAATTTGCTACTTACATTTAAATTAAGGAATTAAAAAATTGGAAGATGAGGGGCCCGGGAGATAGCATGGAGGTAAGGCATTTGCCTTTCATGCAAAAGGTCATCGGTTTGAATCCCGGTGCCCCATATGGTCCCCCGTGCCTGCCAGGAGCAATTTCTGAGCATGGAGCCAGGAGTAACCCCTGAGCACTGCCGGGTGTGACCCAAAAACCAAAAAAAAAAAAAATTGGAAGATGAAAGCAAATCTTCATATTCCATTCTTCCAGTAGCCCAATCAGAGCTAATGGTTCCCATGTCAAAATCTCTTTGCCAAAAGGCCCCAGTAATAGATGAAGGGACATTGAAATGTAAGGAGGGCCTAGAGAGAACTCAGAAAGTTGGAATACACACCTCCATGCAAGAGGACCCAACCAAGTTTCATCCCTGGTGATCCCCTGAGCCCCACTGGGAGTGACCTAGTGATCCCCAAGCACTCTTGGCCCAGGCCTGAGTTCGTATTCAAACATCACCTACAATGTCTCCTGGGCTTCAGAGCACCACTTCAGGACATAAAACAAACTCAACATATTCATATGCTTTACAGACTTGAGCTTAATCCCTGGCACTATATTAATAATAATAATAATAATAATAGAAGTATACGTAAAACTATGATGCCAGTGAGGGTCCAAAGATGACTTATATGAAGGAGGAGAGAGACAGCAGCCTGAGACAGCAGTCTTTCCCTCTCTCTACTTTCACCATCTGGGAGCACCTAGAAGATGTAGGATCAACTGTCTATAATGAGCCCTGCATGGCACAGACCTCAAGTATTGCCAGTCCCACTAGCCACCAAGCCATACCTGATGTTCATGCCTGATGGTCTACTCAGCATGGAAGTTAATCCCTGCCTCCCATTATCTCAGGAAGCTATGGACATCAGGCTAGAGTGAGGAATTGCTCTGTGCAGGAGAGTCAGTCTTAGTTCTAACCTAGACCTTTAAGTTCTGTCACCTTCTTTTTTTTTTTTTTTTTTGGCTTTTGGGTCACACCCGGCAGTGCTCAGGGGTTACTCCTGGCTCCATGCTCAGAAATTGCTCCTGGCAGGCACGGGGAACCATATGGGGCACCGGGATTCGAACCGATGACCTTTTGCATGAAAGGCAAACGCCTTACCTCCATGCTATCTCCCGGGCCCCTCTGTCACCTTCTTTAACAGAAAAGAATTTTAGGAGAAGATCAGCAATAAAGTAAAAGCAGGCTTTATTCATAGGAACTGAAGAAGGGGAGGAAGAGATAAGAAAGGAAGATAGTAACATGCTCAAGAGAGAATGTGGACTTCTCCAAAGAGGAAGAGCGTCCTGGTATACAACCAGCATGAAAGTCATAAGGTCCATATTTCAAGAGGAGAGACATGGGTTACATGTGCATGTGGGTACCATGTGCATTGCACCCAAGGAGCACATGTGCACAGGCTTCTCCAAAGGTGAAGAGAGCCTCTACATACCTCAGTGTGAAAGTACAAAAGTATAAAAGTACTCATCTCAAAAGGGGAGATGTGGGGCCGAATTGATAGCACAATTGTAGGCCATTTGTTTTACATGCTACCAGCCTGAGACAGATCCGGGTTTGATCCCAGCATCCCTTATAGTCCCCTTACCCTGCCAGGAGTGATTTCTGAATATAGAGCCAAGAATAATCCCTGAGTAATGCTAGGTGTGGCCTAAAAACAAAAACAAAAAGTCTAAGGAGATGCAAGGCAGACATGTGCACAGCACTGACAAATTGGTCCAGGAAACAAGTGTGCATGCCTCTTTTATTCCTAGATGATTTATATAGGATTTCTCCCATCCTACCTCGATGTGGGTCTTTCTACTTAAGTAAGAGTCCTGTTGTGGTTATCAGGGAGAAAGGTTGGGATCAGTTGATCTTCTTTGACTTTCTTTTCTTGACCTTTCTTCCTGCAAGTTTCCATTATCAGGCCTTAGTTCCAATATCCACAATGTTTGTACCGGTAACCGGTTTGTCCTTAACTGGCATGGTTAAGGACAAAAAGTAACTTCTTCAAATTCCATATCTTGGTTTGATTATGCTCAAGAACTTTTGTTACATCCCAACAACTCATTGCCATGGGAGAATCCTTCCCTATCTATCGGTCTGCTTCAATTACAAGACAAAATATCTCAACTTTTATAAATTATTACTATTTGTTATATAGAAGATGGCACACTTGGAGTCAGAATATTAGTTCATCATGTGCATTTGTGTTGCACATGGTCAATCTGGGTTCAATCCTCAGCATCTCATATAGTCTCCCAAGTCCAGTAGGAGAATTCCTGAGTGCAGAGCCAGGAGTAAATCCTGATTATCACCATGTTTGCCCCTTCCCAAATAAAAATAAATAAATAAATAAATAAATAAATAAATAAATAAATAAATAAAAGTAAAACAAAACAATAAAAAATAGTACATTTCCCTCTAATCTGAATTCAATAATGAAAATAAACCAAACATAGTTTATTGATCACTCACTAAGTAAATACCCAAGTATTTGTGGAGCCTGAGTGATTAAGGCATTTGTTTTGAATGTGGCCAACCCCAGTTCAATCTCTGGCTCACCATATGGATACCCAAGACTGCCAGGATAAATACCTAAGTACAGAACCCTTGAAAATCACTGGATATGGCTAAAAAAAGAAAAAAGAAAAAGAAAAGAAAAATAATTCAAACATTTGAGAGTTGTATTACTTACAGTCAAATGTCTGCACAGCTTAGTAAACAAATTTGTGATAAATTCCTGGCTTGGTTCACAACTTATGAAGGCCACTGTAAATTCAAGAAGCTTTGACGTTAATGGGTTCACAGGGAAGAGAGATTGACTTGAGAATGGTTTTCGGAGGAACGCATTTAGGACAGAACTGAAGCCCTGCATCCACAGTGTATTTATGCATTGTATATTCTTCCCAACTTGGAAGACAGGACCCAACCTCCTCCTTCAGAGACATATGGTAATAAGAATATGATGGATTCCTTTGCTTCTTACAAGATTTTAAAAAGCTGCTTTTACAGATAACCCACTTGAAAGAATGGTTAGTTTCCTCCATAACTAAACACATGTTCAAACAGTCAGCCTCTATCACTTAAAAGCCAACTACAATTTACAAGAGCTAAATTGACTCCAACTACTTTAGAACAACACATAAGAAATCCAGAAGCCTTGTGTTTAGAAAATGCACCACCTACCTGAGTCTTTCTGAGTGCAGCCAACATTTACATTCATGTGCATGATACATATAAGAGTTGTCATACAGAAACTACTTCCTAGCAGATGAGTCAATTAAATCTTTCCATTGAATTCAGGGAAGAGAGAATGGCATGGGCAATAGTGAAGACTGAAAACATGCTCAATGGGGGCCGGGCGGTGGCACTGGCGGGAAGGTGCCTGCGCTTGCCTAGGACGGACCGCGGTTCAATCCCCCGGTTCTCATATGGTCCCCCAAGCCAGGAGCGACTTCTGAGCGCATAGCCAGGAGTAACCCCTGAGCGTCACTGGGTGTGGCCCAAAAACCAAAAACCAAAAAAAAAAAAGAAAAGAAAAGAAAACATGCTCAAGATCCAGCGAGAACTGAACCAGCCAACACAAACTGGGTGGGACTCTTGCCAGAAAGTTTAGTCTACACAGCAGAAACAAAGGTGAAGAATAACATTCTAACCCAACCAACCACTGGCGCTACATTATTACACACTAAAGAATTAAATTCTTCCACAAAACAAAGATTCTGGATAGACATGGAAAGTATCTTGCTGAGAGAAATGACTCAAACGGAGAGTGACAGGCAAAGAATGATAGTATTCATCTGTGGGATATTTAAAAAAATAAACAGTATGAGAATAATACTCAAAGACAGTAGAAATTGTGGGTGGACAGTTCAGTTAAGACAGATGATAATAATAATTGGACATGATCACTCTGGGCAAAAACTGAGAATTGAAAGAAAATAAAGCGATGATTTTAATATCCCTTCAGTAATAATATTGCAAACCACAGTGTCTAAAAAGAAAGAGAGAGAGAAAAAGGTGTGTGTTATAGGGGCAGCCTAGGGATGGTGATGGAGATGAGATTGGGATGATGGGATGGTAACTGGGAAAATAGGTGGATGGAAATGAACACTGGTGAGGGGATGGTGTTGGAACATTGTATGACTGTAAATCAACCATCAACAATTTTTTAACTCTGCATCTCATGATGATTTAATATAAATAAATAACTAAATAACAAAGGCTGTTAATTAAGGATTAGCCTTACTCAGAATAAGGGTCAGGGTCACACTGGCCTTCAGATCAATGTCACAGGGACTGTAATGAACTAAATGGACTAAATGGAGCTTCTATGTGAACATCAGAAGTAGTCCTGTCCAGGTCATTCTTCCAAGGTATAAGATCAACCTCAGCCCAAGGGAGTTTTGAGAGTACCAGGGTCTCTATACAACCCTGGGGTGGTCTCTGTAAAGCCCTGGATTGATCTGTCTTTTTTGTCTGCCTATCTGTCTATCTCTTTCTCTTGCTCTCTCTTTCCCTACCCTCCCACTCAGTCTCCTGTTTCCTTACATCCCCCCTCATCCTCTCCCTTTTCCATTCCTTTTCCTTTCTCCTCCATTCTGATCTAGCCAAGTCTTTCACTGGAATATAAAGAATGGGATATAAAGAATATATAAAGAACGTCATATACCCCACACAGGTTTAATATCCAGCATACAAAAATTAACCATAAAATAGCCAACTTGATTTTTTAAACAGCAGAGTCTTATGATAAACTTCTCTAGAGAAGACATAAGTCAGCTGACAAGCAAGCATGTGGAGAGATGTTCATCTGATCAGAGAGGGCAACACAGTAGGCAAACACAGGCTCTCTTATGTGACAGCCAGGGTCTGACCTCCAGCACCAAAAACACAAGCATCCTCTCTTTACTAGGAAATGCAAATTGAAATCATTCTGAACTCTATGGCTCCCCTGGGCTCTGTGAGACTGTGACCCAGAAGGCAAGCAATAGCATTGAAGAGAGACAAAGCAATAGCATTGTCGAGAGACAAAGACCCTTGGCACAATGGCTGAGAATGTCACTGGTGGCAGCCATCATGGAAAACATCACAAAATCAAAACCAAAGGTTCTTTATTGTCCAATTAATCCATTTCTAGATGTTTACAAATATAAAGCAAAAATATTCCCATGAATGCAGATTGCACTCTACAGTCACTGCAGCATTTTATAATTGTCAAGAATGGAAAACTGTCTATGATTTCATCACCAATAAGTGGGTAGCAAAGGTGTGTGTTTAGCCACAGTGGCATGTGACTTATCTACTGAGAAAGGTGCAATGACATACTAGAGAGACATGCTGTATGATTCTTTCTCCTATAGAGTAACCAGCAACTAGTGGAACAACATAAAACAGAAGGAACACACTTAGACTGTACAATCAATTTGTGGTTGTCAGAATGGAAGAAGGAAGGAGTGAAACTGAAAGGGTCTGTGGTACAGTGAAGGATGGAACTGGATATTAGTGGTGAGCTGCATGCAGTACATTCAGCTGCTGATTTATGATGATGTACACCCTGGAATTAATGTCTAATGCAATATTACTACCTTCAATCAGCAGAAAAGCTGGGGTGGTTGGGTGGTAGGACATTAGTCTTGGGTTTAATCCCTGGCACCGCAATCGACATTAAAACATAAAATAAACTCTCCTGGTTTCCTGATGTTGGTGTAACATAATTTGGGGGTGGCCCATTGGTCATGGAACAAGGCCACAATTCCTGTTGTTAAAGAAAGGCCTTTCCTTAATAAATAAAGCATGCCATTTTATTCTGACCAGCTCTTAGTCATCCAGGGCTACACAAAGGAAGGTCAGCCTTCAGTGTTCACCGTCTGCAGAGGGTGAGATGAGGCAGCACAGCACTCAAAGCACAACATTCCTGGAACAGTACTCTGAGGTATAGCTACCAAAAGACCTGATCCCACCCTCAAAAGACACTATTTGAGAGATAGCCATAAACACATGGATGGAACTGTGGGTACCCTCTAGGATGGACCCCTGTAACCTGCACTTCCAAAGAAGATGTGAACCCCAAATCATTCCCAATAGGCAAAATCTCATGAGATGACACTGAAATATTTGTCACTTCATATGAGTGTCTGAAGATGTATTGCCAATCTCAACATAATCCACATCAGAAAATTAACAGAGATGCCACCAGTTTGGTTGATGATAGTTCTCTGGGGTGAGGAGGCCTGCTCCAAGTACACACACCCTGAGCTGTTCCATGCACAAGACTGCACTGCTACTTGTCTAGACCGGGCTGACTTGTCAGTGACACTAGATCTCTCACATCACTTTACACAGGCTTATCTGGGGAGGCCCAGGCCCCATTGAGTTCTAGTCTTTCTAGCTGAGCCACTCGGTGAAAGAGGGGTGCTGCTGTGGAGAGAAAATGTCAATTCACCCACAGTTTCTACTGGCAGCTTTATTCACTAGAAGCAGCAGAACCCAGAGCTGAGTGCCAGACTGCTGAGGACATCTACTTCTCTGCTTGATGGTTCCTGCCTTCTCACTTAGGCCTACCCATCTGTGCAGCCCACTCCTCTGGGCACAAGAGAACCAGGACTGGAATATAAATCTAATCTAAAAACCCAAGGATCTGTAGACAGTTGTTCTTATATTTCCAACCTAAATAGATCTAGTGTGACCAGGAGAAAGTCCCAGTCATGCTGGAGTGTCCCTCTGTTCCTGATTCCAAAAAGTCAGGCATGCTTTAAGCTGGAGCTCGTCTCCATAGCTCCAGCTGGAACTTGAAGCTAAAGCTGAATGTGATTACTGAAAGGACCTTCCAGGTGAGCAAATTTCCCATCAGTCTCCAAAATACCAAGTTGTAACAGGAAAGATTGTTTCTCTGCTCACTAGTCAGAATGAAGACCATTGATGGACAGAGTCCAACTCTGGGCACAGGCACTCAAGCCCTAGGTCTTCACTCTGGGACAAAGTAGAGGCTCTTAAAGGAGGTTCCATTGCCACATATAAGAACCAAAGGCAACTCTTTAGAGCGAAGTTCAGAAAGGAAACAGCCAGATCATGTCTTGGGGGATTTCCCCAATTGTTTGCATGTCCCCCCTGGTAGGCTGGACCACACCCCACATCTCTACTCCAAACTTCCTTTCCAAGTTTTACAGAAAGCACTTCAGTTCCAGATGGGGGTAGGAGCCATGCCCTCTGCCAGTCTGCTGGAGTGGTAGTGAATGTGGGTAGTGCCAATGAAAGCCAGACACAACATCAGAGCTGATCTGGGCCACTCAAACAGATAGCTCAACATCATGGAGAAAAGTAAGCAGTTTTGTTCAAATTCCAAGTCAGTTACTACCCAACTTTGTGTCTGTGAGAAAGAGACTGAGCTGAGGCCCAATCTTATAGGCACTGCTAGCATCCACTGAGTGCAGTAAGCTAAGTCAAGGACAGACCAAATTTCACATGAACCCTCCTTTCACTCCTCCTGGTCCCCAGAAGCACTATTTCCTTTTTTATAAAAAAAAAATAATAATAACATAATCAAAGTGTTAAAATTAAAAAAATTTGAAAAAAAAATAACATTTGCTTCCTCCTGGGAATTTGGTGATATTCTCCACTATGTCTTGTTGTCCCCTACTGTCGAAAGAATAACAATAGCTTTTTTTTTTCTTTTTTCCTTCTTTTTTTTTTTTTTTTTTTTTTTTTTTTTTTTTTTTTTTTTTTTTTTTTTTTTTTTTTTTTTTTTGGTTTTTGGATCACACCCAGCAGCACTCAGGGGTTACTCCTGACTCTACGCTCAGAAATCACTCTGGCAGGCTCCAGGGATCATATGGGATGCCGGGATTCAAACCAATATCCTTCTACATTCAAGGCAAATGCCTTACCTCCATGCTATCTCTCCGGCCCCGAATAACAATATCTTTTAAACTTAAAGTTGTATCTAACAAAACTTACCTTTCTATGACTTTTGCTATTATACAACAAAGTGCTATGTTTAGAAACTGAGAACTACAAATTTAACTAGGAAGGAGGGACTATAATTATTATCTTGGTTTGCTCTAACCATAGTGACAATCGTGGCTCCACCAAAACAATTACTGACCTATACATTTCCTTATGGAGAATACAGGCTAGTAATTGCAGATCTCAAGGAAATCCTGCAGGACAGACCTGGGGTCTTTAGAAAGCAAACAGCACTACTCTCTCAAATAACTGGGATGTTTAGTACTTAACCCAGTTCGCTCTCTTTATTTAAAAACAACTCTTGCTGTGAGATAAAAAGAATAGCCGAGACAGATGTGGCTTCCTGTGGCTATCACAGAGCCCTGCTCTCATTTCCCACAGCTCCAAAGACCCTTAGTATATTTCTTGGCAGGAGCATCATTAGGGTTATCATGCCAAATACATCAAAAAGGAGCCGGACTTTGCCTGAAGGATGTGAACCCCAACTCATTTCCAACGGGCAAAAGCCCAGAGGGGTCACACTGAGTTGTTAATCACTTCATTTATTTGAGTGTTTGAAGAACTACTGCCAATTTCAACATAATCCACATCAGAGAATTAGGAGAGATGCTGCCAGTTTGGTTGATAATGGTTCTCTGGGGTGTGGGCGACCCTGCTCCAAGCACACACACACCCTGAGCTGTTTCAAGCACAAGAATACATCGCCACTCTAGACAGGGCTGGCTCCTTGGCTACACTAGATTTCTCACACCCCTTTTTACAGGCCTATCTGGGAGGGCCCAGGTCCAGTCAAGTTCCAGTCTTTCCACCTTATACCCATGGTCCCTCAAGTATCACTAGGATTGATCCCTAAGCACTGCTAGGTGAGACCAAAACCCAAAAAAAGAAAAATGACAGAGTTCTGGATCAATGCAGTGAGAGAAGCTGCAATAATAGAATGCACATGCACTCAGAGTCGCAGCCATGTAGCAGGGGTGATGCTTGCTAACTCTGTGCATCGAAGACCACAATGCAGCGTGGACAGCAGGCCTGCCCCTCCCTAGTTTTCGGCTCCTGATCCTCCCTCTCTTCCTTTGTTTCCTGCCTGGACTCACTAAACTCAGCCTAGTGTGAATCCATTTCTAAAACCACTTTATTACCAAATTTATAAAGTCCAAACTTAAGTTTGGACTTTAATAAAAAGACTAGCAAGGTATAAAGTTTGCTATGTTTTGGAAAGAAATTCATTCATCCTCAAAATTTGAAAATCCTCTACAGTATCAACTGTACTGCCTTAGTCTGAGATCTAATAAAGTTAAATAGATATGTACATGTGTGTATATATATATATATATAACATATACATATGTAGGCATTTAAAAGGTGGAAAATTCATTTCCTGTTAAAGTGCAATATGCCTTATTGACAAATGTAGACTTTAAAATCATTGTGTTGGCTGAGAAATACCAGGAAGGCTCCCACAGCACCTGAATTTGTCCTTCTCTCCCCTGCTGATTAGCATAATCACTATAGTTTATTCTCCCTTCCCTATGAAATATATAAATGATAACAATGGAAGTGTGGGAGATGAAACTGCTTGGGAGACCCAATGATCAATCAATTCGATATCTTATTAGTACCATGAAAGATAGAAGCAGATAAGAATATGGATTACATGGGGCTGAAGTGATAGCACAGTGGTAGGGTGTTTGCCTTGCATGCTGTCAATACAGGATGGAACCAGGTTCGGGTTTGATCCTTGGCATCCCATCCCCCGAGCCTGCCAGGAGTATTTCTGAGCACAGAACCATGAGTAACCCCTGAGCGGCATGAGGTGTGGCCCAAAAAACAAAAACAAAACAAAACAAAAAGAATAGATTATAGGGGTTGAAGTAATAATACAGGTAGCGCATTTGCCTTACAAAGGGTCCACCTAGGGGCCGGGTGGTGGCACTAGAGGCAAGGTGCCTGCCTTGCCTGTACTAGCCTAGGACAGACCTCTGTTCGATCCCCCGGTGTCCCAAATGGTCCCCCAAGCCAGGAGTGACTTTTGAGCGCATAGCCAGGAGTAACCCCTGAGCGTCACCGGGTGTGGCCCAAAAACAAAACAAAACAAAAAAAAGGGTCGACCTAGGTTCGATCGCCTGCGTCCCATTTGGCCCCCGAACCTGCCACGAATAATATCTAAGTGCAGAACCAAGGTAACCCCTGAGCACTGCCAAATGTGCCCCCCAAATCCTGAGAGCAGTGCCAGGAGTAAGCCCTGAGTATTGCCAAGTGTGGTCCAAAAACAAACAAACAAGAAAGGAAACAATAAATGATCCTTGAGCATAGCACCAGGAGGAAACCCTGGTCCCTCGAACCCTCTCCATTTACAACCAATAGAAGTTTCTCTTTTAGCCGTTTCAGCAATTTTGCTTTCTCAGTCCTTTTGAAGCACTTATGCAGTTCACTAATATGGACGTCCTTTCTTACTAGTTTTTGATAACTAGAGAATGGCTTAGTAAATCATATGGTTATTTTTACCTGTTTGGTAACATTTCAACATTTTTGGTGAGCAAAGAATAAGCCTAGACTAAATCTGTGGCTCTTAGCAGATGTGTCACTCCAGCAGAGCCAGTGTTGACCAGGATGCAAAGAGCAGCTTCATCTATCTGCTTAGGGAGCTGGTCCCGTGTGCCATTAGAGCGTCTGTAATTGGAAATTAGTGAGTTGGTGATCACTGCCTCAGGTGCAGCCAGCATGCCCACCACTTACCAACCTGCAAGATCAGGGGTGGCGAACAGGATTTTGACCCTCACTCAAAATGGCAAAATGCAATATGTGTTTAAAATATTATTGCTAAAATTAGATGCTTTTGTGTGAGTGTTTGTCTGTTTTGGCAGGTCACT
>PVKC010034472.1:0-13698 GCA_004027635.1 Crocidura indochinensis
TGTATGTGTATGTGTGTAGGGGGTTAAATGAAATTTTAAATGAGGTGAAATGAGAGTCAGATATTGGGTTGTTACTTCCCAGAAATGACTATTTCCATATCTTCCACCATATCAGTGCATTCTCTAAAGATATTTGCAATGTCTGGAGATATTTTTGATGGACTACCAAGACCCAAATAGTGGGACTGTCTTCATGAATGACAGGTCACCAGATCCAGAAGATCAAAAGTAGGGGAAGGTATGTGTGTGACTCCTATTTCTCCCCCACTGTCTTCCTCATAACTATACTAGTGTTGAACCCACTTTTATTTTGTTTTTTTGTTTTTTTGGGGGGCCATACCCAGCAGTACTCAGGGGTTACTCCTGGCTCTGCACTCAGAAATCATTCCTGGCAAGCTTGGGGAGCCATATGTGATTGATGCTGGGGATCAAACCACGGTCTGTCCTGTGTCGGTCCCATTTTTTTTTTTACCCCACCTTTAAAAATTTTTTTTGCCTTAAAAAACATGCTGATTGGCAAAGCCATTATTTGCTGTGTTGATAGTTACTAGGATGGGACAAAGCTTAGCTTTGCTGTGTGTTCTTTTAGTATATGTGCTGCCGAAGCAAGCACTGCTATGTGTTCTTGATTGAATGAATCAAACTCTGAGCTTGGAGGTTAGTGACTCAGGAGGCAGTTACTGGCAATGGGAATTAAACAGGAATGATGGCACAGAATCTGCCCATGACGATGATGCTGATCATAACAATGATAAGAATATTGACCATTTCTCTCTCTTAACATCCCCAGAAATGTCAAGAAGATTGTGGCTTTCTGGATGTTGGGCTGCTGAGTTGCTTTCTTGTATTATATGTTTTTGCAGGGAAATGGCTGGTTTTCTTTCCTGCCACCTCTCCTGGATCTCTCTTGAAGTTCCTTCCTTTGCCTTTCCCTTTCCCCTTCTCTTCTTCCCTTCCTCAGCTTCTCTTTCTTCCTGCCTCCCCCTCAGGCCGGAAAAGGAGCAGGAATGTTCTGTGCTGCGGTTACACGTGCACAATTTCAAAGCCTCCTTCCCAACACAACCTGACCTGTTTCAAGTCAGACGGCTCACTTGTCTGGTTTCTTTCTCTTTCACTCTGGGGCTCTGGTTATTAAAGTTTGGTTCCTGCACAAGGAAGAGGGTGGGGTGGGGGCTTTGAAAACTCCTCGGGGTCTTATCCCATCACCCCAACTGCCTGTGTTTCTTCGGCGGTGGTCAGAGGTGGAGATCAGAAACTCCAGACCTTCCGCCTTCTCTGCTCCTCCTCTGAGACCCTAGAGGGGTGCCTCCACCACCAAATAGCTGAGACACCACATGTCCCTGCCCCATGCATCTGATCACTGCCTCCCTCATACAAGACCCAAGTGCAGAGTTAACTCCCTTGTCTAGAGTTCATGTGTGGTATTCCCAGGAAGAACAGTGACTCTTGGGGGCTCTCTTTGACATACAACACCCTCAAATAAATGCACAGTTCATCATGAGTATAGCTCCTGTGCCTTTGGAGGCCAAGTTGTTCTTTGTGGACCCCCAGATCCAACCAGGACATGACTTTTTCCTGGTCCTTGTGTCCAAGAAGAGGAAACCAGAGCTCAGAGCGATGAAGCGACTGATCTGAACATATAAGCAGACCCAGTGATGAAAATGAGGCTACTTAGATGCAGGATTCCAGGTTAAGCAGTTCAAGGTTTGCTCAGCCTGAAGTTCTGGAAAATGCCTGCACACCTGGACACCAGGGTGGCCGCTAATCAGAGGAGGAAGTTAGGAGACTGCCCTCCATACACACTCTGCACCTTGACCTCAGAGGCCATAGACCTAATAGCACTTTTCCCTTCCCCTCATCTCCTTCTCCTTTTCTATAGGATAATTGACTTAAGGGCATGAAGATCCAGACTTACTGAAAATGAATGAAAGTTGTCTTCAGATGTTAACATCTTGCACAAAAGACTACTTAATCCTCCTTGGGTGTAGGTTCTCCCCAGAACCTTCTTGGTCCTATCCCCAATCACCTTCATTTCCTCAGGTCACCTGCATGAAGGCAGAAGACTCATTTAATAGGATCCTTTGGTACAATGTACTGAATTAAGTCTGGCCCACAAAGATCTCTGGTCCTTTCCAACTCGAGCCAGGATTTGGTGATCTCATTTCTAGCCCACTTTTTCTCCTGCTTGGGTACCACTAGCCTAAAATATCTTTCCCACAGTCCCTGTAGTCAGGCAAAGTTATGTGATTGTATTGGCAATAGGATACAGGTTGGGGAGGAACTTATCAGGTGCCAATATACATGGTTCACTAGTAGAATCCCATGTCCTTTCTACCCTTGATTAGTGTGGGGAAGTTAACCCGAAGCTAATAATGAACTAAAATCTGATTCCCAATTCACTAGTTGGAACTGACCTGCCTGTTGGTTAGTGATGTTTGGATTTGACGCCAACTAAAAAATTTGTTTGAGCGACTTAAATTATAGGGTTACTCTGTTGCAAGTAGCACAGGCCCAAAGCATATAGAATCCACTCATACTTTTCTCTTATCTCCTCTACCTACCATACCTATTCTTCTTTCTCAACCATTCTATCTGAACTTGGTTCAATTCATTTTTTCTTGTCTTCAAGTTAAGCTGCTTCCTTTTGGAGAGTTCTATCTGTATCACCCATCATCCGAGAAACTCACTGAGTCTCTTTTGCTCCTTCCCTTTCCTCATATGATTTATGAGTATTTTCCACATGTGTCAGAAACTAGGCTGACTGAGGACAAAACCAGGCCAGCCTCTTCTTAAATAAAAGCAAGAAATGTAGCCATCACAGTGCACTGAAGTGAGGGCTAAATAGGATAACAGAGAGTTAAGTAGGGAGCAGAAAGAGCTTCAGTGAATATAAATGTCTTACCAAGACTTGGGTTTATTTGGATAAAGTTGGCCCAGGGATAGGGCAATGACCTCCACCAGCTCTGGTCTATCCCCATCTATTAGGTCACTCATATTTTTGTTCCCAGCTTTCAATCATATGCTATGAGGTAATGCCAATATGCCAAAGTCCTGTCAATAATTATTGGACAAATAGATGCTACAGAAAGAGAAGCCTAAAATAATGGAACCCAGATCCAGGAGGACTTGGTAGTTGGGCCTGGGAGAAGGTAGTAGGCAAACTGCCTTAAATTGCAGGTGCTGTTAACCCTTTTTCCCATATAGGGCAGAAATAACCTTTGTTTCAGTCCCCTGAGCTTCCAATCAGTTGTGTGCTTAGTTTGTCATTGACTGAGGTATACGGAGGTGTAATCACTTACTAAGTTCATGAAGCAAGAAAATGATAGAGTGTCTGAGTTCAAAGATTTCCTGTTCCAGAAATCCAGCTCTCCACATGGTGAAGGTATTGGTCAGTGTCCTCATGTAGAAGATAAGAGGACTCCTGCAGCAAAAGAAATGGAACTACTTGCAAATGTGTGGAGCCTGTTTGAAAGAAAACAAGATGATTCCTAAAACCAATATAGCTGCTAAAATTCACTGGGACTTCTGGTAAACCTAACTGCTTTAGGTTTACCATCAGTCACAGAAAGGAAAATACTGGAACCCAAAGAGCAGGAAAGAACAGCCAGACAGGAGATGAAGCCTTAGAAAAATTATTCAGCTAATACCAGAACTGAAGGATAAGAACCAGCCCCTTTTTTCCCTCCTGTTATCTCTGGAATGCCTGCCATTGGCTCAATCTGGAAGGCCAAATGCCTGTCTCTGCAAACCCTATCTGTCAACTTCCTGAGGGGGAAATCAAGGCAGAGAATTGGGCTGGCAGGCAGACCAGTCTCTCCAGTCTAATGATCTATTGCTGCTCATATGAACTTAATTTCAAAGATGGCACATCGAACATACCCCTCCCACTGGCCTCTGAGGCTGGTTTGTTCTGGATGCATGGAACAGTCTTTTAGTGGAAATAAAAGCAGGAGCGAATTTAACAATGTTGTGGCCACAGACCATAAATTCCTGCCGTTCAAGGATTCTGGGAGCAGATCTTTCTGGAAAGTCTGAGCTGGATCCAATGTGGTTATGGTGGACCAGCAACACTTCCTTTTGCAGGAGGAATTTCATTCGAGTCTATCTGAGTCGATAAAGTGCTACCATTTCTTGGATGAATTTAAAAACCCACCGCTGGGACCGATGGTTCTAAGCACAAGGATAACAGATGAAATTAAACAGAAGCTGCACTTAAATCCAAGCAAGCAGACCTCCCAAAAATGACTTTTGCAGAAATCAGAGAGGGGAACAGGACAACCAATATCCCAAGAATCTAAAGGGGAGAGACAGAAAGAGAGTGCGAGAGAATGCCTAGAGCTCCTTCTCAGCAAAAAGGAAGAGAAGAACCAAACCAGAAACAACACAAAACAAAACCACCCATTTCTGATTTCCTGAACTTCCAATATGGGGATCATTAACAGGAGTGCTGGCTCATCTTAATTGCTAGGACTGAGCAAAGGGAATTGCCTGGGTAATCAGATCCCAAAGCATACAGGGCTTTATAGATTAAAGCAAAATTATCTCCTAATCCCATCAAAACGTCATAATCTTGTGTCACAGCGGCATCTAAACACAGCTGATTGAGACGCCATGAGTGCAGAATCTGGGATCCATCACAGCCCTGCCATCCGGAAAGCAAATAACCCCAAATGAGAAGATTGGATTTAATGTGGTCTGGAGATATTTACTACAAAGGCCCAAGTCCCGGCTCCCTTGCTCCCTTGGGTTTCACACAGGGGAAGCACTGCTGTTCCCAAATGCGTTCAAGAAAATAAACCACCACAGATGGAAATAGATTCATTGCTCTTGCTGATTGGAAACTTCATGTTCCCACTGTGAAAAATAAAAAAAAATGTAGACAACACAGATGAAGAGAGAAAAGAGAACAGAAAACATCTCACCAATCACAGTACCTTTTAGTGCATTATGTAGTACACACACTCACACACATGCATATTTATTTAGATGTACACATCTACATCTCATTTCTCTGGCATCCTCCACATGCTCCCTCTGATTCTCTTCAACATTATCTCTACTCTTTCTTCTGCTCCGAAGAACAGCCTCCTTGACTGTCCTGTGTTCACAGGGTTCAACCTCACCGATCCTCATTCTTGCCTCACAATCTACCTATTTTTTAGTATTATTGATTGATCGGTTGATTGACAGGTTGTTGGGTCACACCCAGCGGTGCTCAGGGTCATTCCTGACTCTGCACTCGGAAATTTCCCCTGGCAGGCTGGAGTACCATATGGGAAGCTGGAAATCAAACCAGGTCCCTCCTAGTTGGTTGCATACAAGGCAAATGCCCTACCGCTATGCTATCTCTCTGGCCCCAAGAATCTGCCTGTTTAAGAAGCAGCAGAGTTAGATATCACAGATGTCTATGAATGCCCTTCCAAGAACCACATAAAGAGGGATTGAGATGTACCCGCTAGTCATTGCTACATGGCTCTGGGGTCTCTGATCTAGGAGCCACACCTATTCAACACAACTCCTTTGCTGGAGTGAGGATGGGGTAGCAAGTACAGACTAGAAGCCTTTGCCAGCACTTCTACCTAGATCTAAAGCACTGTCTCTGCTCCTGACTCAGAAACTATTATCACAAGCAATATTTATTTATTGACTAGTGGCTCACTGAACTGAGACTGAGACCAAGGGCTGTCCCCCTAATATCTATTGGCTCTTCCCTATCATGAGAGTACGATAAGGTTAAAAGTAAGAAAATGAGAAAAGGTCACCAAACATGCACATGACATAGCACATATATTTTCAAGGGACTCAAAGATACCTCTAACCTTTAGCTCAGGGATCTGATATTAAAAATCACAATTCTAGAGGGGAAATAATACCCAGGTCTTCTAATAGACCATCAGTTTCAAGCTCCATACCTTTAACTTGTCTTTCACAGAAGGGAAGATTCTGTAAGTTTATTCAGGGCTCACATGTTGCCAGATTTAAATACCCTGTTGGTCTGATGTAATAAACTTGGAACTGACCTTCCCAGCCATGAATACTTCTGGAATATCCACAAGGCTTGCATAACACTGCATGAGCTTCAAAAAGTTGCCCCCACCCAACCCTCCACTACTTTTCTTCATTCTCTATTTGCCTCCTGAATTTTTTCAATTTAATTTTGTCTTTTGCTTTCCTCTTTTGTTTGCTTTCTTTTCTTTCCCTTTCATATTTAAGTGCTCTTAACATGCATTTGGCATACCTTTCTTTCTGGATGATGTTTTTGGACATCGAAGAGAATAGGGAGACAAGGTCAGTTCCAGCAATGAGTACATTTAACTTCCATTTAACTTCTTTTCATGTAGAAACCCAAATTACAGGGTATGGAGATCAAGCCCAGCCTTGAACACTCACAGGCCAGGTCTGAGGTTCCCCATCTGTATAAAGGACAAAAATCCCTCTTCTTGCAGGGGCTAAGGCAGTCTGAATGAGACCATGCCTGACTTAGCTGTCACCAAGTCTTAACAAGACATAATATTAAGGCATTGACTTGGTCTAGAGAGAACCACAAGGAAGGAAGGACTAGCAATGGTGGACATTGCATCAAAGATAGAATCTGGCTTGGTAAAGAGGAGACATTCTCCTGAGCTGCCCAATGGAACACTGGGTAATCTCGGGCAGTATCGAACACTGTCCCTAGGTATATCCAAGACCAGGCACACAAAGGCATGCTCCTGGACATTAGAGACAGGAGTCTAGACTCCTCTAGAATGTTCTAGGATTCTAGAACTCCTCTTGGGGCTGCTTTTGAATTCTCCTTTTTGATCCTTTCAACTTGATATCTCTGTGTCCTAGAACTTTGAAATCAGATACTTTGTTTTGTCAAACTTTTTTGAAAAGTTAAAAAAAAAAAAAACATTTTCAGGTTCCTAACTGCCGCTCAGCTTCATGAATTGGTGCTGGTGGAGGGGACAGACGAGGAGGTTAGTGAAATGTTCAGAACTGGAAATATTACAATAGTAAAGGGCATGACCTCATATCCATGAGCTCAGAAAGAAAATCAGCTCATTAGGTACCCAACAGATCAGTTAGAAAGAGGTCTTGAATAAAAATGTAATCAAAGTTCCTCTTTAATAGTATTAGTAATGCATATAGCCATCATTTCTAGCCAATATAGACTATTTCCTAGACACCGGACTTGCATATTATAAGAAGAGCAGAACACGTATGATGAATGTGCCATGCCCCATATCTCTAAGACCTTGGCACGTATAAAATCATTTCATCCTTACATAGGATTGTTTATACCAGGGGGAGTACAAGTAACCTTCAATACAATGTAAAAGGAAAACAAAGACACTGAGGCAATAAAGGATATGAGAAAAAGCTGACTTGATCCTGACTGTGATCCTCAAGACAAGGAGCAGAACACCTGTTTTGTGCAAAGGAACACTGTGAAGACTGAAGTTGGGCACTTTGCTCAAGAATCACCCTAAAAGATGACTGAAGTGAGTTTGAACCAGTGAATTCACCTCTCTCAGTAATCAATTTGCTGGATACAGACACATATGGGGGAGAGGAGAATTGAGGGGGCTCTGTTAACCAGATGGCCACATACGTGGTGCCTTCTTAAAGTCGCTTCCATTCAACCTGACTGAGCTTGAGCAGACAATGGCTGGTGGGATTGCAGGGATTCACAGGGATCAGAGGGGTCTGAAGGGATTATAAGCATTTACTTCTTCAGATGCCCTAGGATTAGGGCTAGCAACAGAGATGAGGCTCGAATTCACTTTCCTGCACCCAATGGAAATGAGCCCTGATTTCACTTTCCTAGAATCCCATGCTCCTTTTTCATCATCTTTCTCTCTGTGGTCCTGAGAAGTTTCAAAGAAGAGAGTGAGAGGATAACACATATGGGCAAAAAAATGCAGGAGGTCAGTTGGGATCAGGTTTGAAGAGGCTATTCAAGTGGACAGAATCAGCCCTCTGGATGCTTCACTGTCTAGTAGCACCTGCTTTTTTTTTTTTTTTTTTTTTTTACTGATTTCTGGTGTCTGGTCTATATTGCCACCTGACAGTACCCCAATATTGGATCCAGACTGTTTCTGTTCCTTTATTCCTTCCAACAATGCTGTAAACCCTCAGGCCAATGCACACAATTTGATTACGGTAGTTAGATAATATTATTATCTGGAAAGGCAAATACATTGGAAAGAAATTAGTGGCTAATCGTATGCATTTAGTCATCCAAATGAACTTGCAAACAACTACCTTGACAACCCCCCTAACTTGCATCTTACTAAAATAATCAATGGTGTTTTGTTTTAGAATCGCTTTGCCTCTTGCACCATTGGGTGGGAAGAGCATATGGAAAAAGCTGAATTTTTTCCATTTGATCAAATCTGTTTTGTATGTGCTTTATGGATGAATGAGTAGTCATCTTCAGTATGTGGCTATTATATTATTTTCTACCATAATTTTTTCTGAGCATTTGAAAAGTGTTGCTACTTTCACTGAGTCTTTTTTTTTTTCTAACCATATTGTTTGTGGTTTAAAAAGCTATTGATTTGTGATTGTTTTCCTTGCTACCTGGCAACATAATCACACTCTCTATTAGGGTCTGATGCTTTTGTACTATTTTCTTTGTCTTTTTAGACTGCTAGGTCATATGCAAAATGACACATGTTTTCCTTTTGGGATCTATTTATTTGTTTACTTTTTCTGTATGAATTCTTACATTAAAAAATGTCAGTGGTGGGTATGAGTGTGATTGTCTAAGTTTGATTCCAATCAAAGTACTTGTAGAAATTCTCCACAATCATCCTGATTGTGATATTAAGGGAATCACGAGTATATATATATATATATATTATATATAATTATATATATATTATATATATATAATTTGTTTGATTGTTTTGGGGCCACACCTGGTGACACTCAGGGGTTACTTCTGGCTATGAATTCAGAAATCTATCCTGGCTTGGGGAACCATATGAGACACTGGGGATTGAATCAAGTTCCATCCTAGGCCAGCCATGTGCAAGGCAAATGTCCTAACACTGTGCTATCTCTCCAGTCCCTTACAAGTATATTTTAAAAGTATTTTCTGAGGTTTGAGTGCCTGCCTGGCATTGAGTCCATTCCTGGCACTGCATGGTCTCATGAACATCAGTGGGCATAACCCTGGACTTTCCCACTACTTCTGGGATGGTGTCCCTGGCACTTTAGGGCCTGAGCAGTTACATCCTCTTGCATTGAACCTATAATTAGATTGACTTAGTGAACCTCCCAGACATCCTGAACACCATATAGGAGGTACTTCAAGATTGGGGTGGGGGGGTTAATGGGAGGGGCTCTTGGGAGAAATGCTGATGATACTGGTACTGGGGTTGCAGTTAGGACACTGCATGCCTGAAACCAGAGTTAACGGCATTGTAAATCATGATGCTTTTCTATGGAATATGTACATGGAATATATATGAAAGAAATATATATTCATTCCCAAGATGTGGTAGCAACGAGAATGTTCATTGAGGGTTGAATCCAGCCAATGGAGAATTTACCTTCAGTACAATATTATTCACACTGATGAAAGAAGGAAACCTTGCTATTTATGAGATGGAGGTACCTGGAGGATTGTGTTAAGTGAAATAAACCAGACACAGAAGAACAAATACTACTTGAGGCCATTTGCACCAAGAATCTGAAAGGACAGAACTCAGAGAAGAGGAGACTAAAAAATATTAGCAGACTTGGGAAGAAATGGAGAACTGTTGTCAATGGGCCCAGAATTTCAATTCTGCAAAAAGTAAGTAAGTCCCAGAGATTACTCTGTGATGAAGTAATAATATGCTGTATGTATAGTTGGACACTTTGCCAATTGGGTAGATCTTTTTTTTTTTTTAATTGGGTAGATCTTAGGGAATGTTCTTATTGGGCACATACAGAAAGGTAAGAGTAACAAAAGGAGTCTTTTAAGGTTATAGAGGATCTGAGTGAGTTCAGATTTCATGACTAGATCTAATCTCTAAACTTATTCCATTATATGTGAGATGTGCCATTTCATATATTAATCAGACCTCAATCAAGTACATTCAAGTACCTTCTTGTCTTTCTCCCTTTCTCTTTTCTAGGGTAATTTCTAGTTTCTCTGTCATTGCCACTAAATTTCTTTTTTAAAGTTTTAACAACGTTCAAGACTTAGGAACATAGACAATTGTTCCTAATGTGCAGGGCACTGTCTTCAACACTTAAACATGTGAATGAACTTGATGTGGTTTAGCTGATCAACAGCAAGTTAGAAAATTGAAGTCCATGTCTTCTCCGTGATATAGAGAAGGTCATGGAGGCCCAGAACATTTCAGTTCCTGGCCTAAAACTAACCAACTTCCAAGGGAGAAAGTTGGCATCCAAGCCCAGATCTCTGATAACAGAGGCTAAGAGCATAGAACTCAGTACTCCACGACTAAAAGAATGTTTTAGGGACAAAAAGACAAGTATCATTGGAAAGGAGGGAGTGAACAGAAAAAAGTGATGAGTCCAGCTATTAAATAGATCAATGGTGGGTTGAAATCGTGCAGGGCTCCCCGACGCTTTTTATGTCTCATTTGTCTCACTCAGTTCTCAATTTGAGAAGCAATGCCATACCATGATGCTGTTTCTAGCAACAGACTGGGCACAAGTCCATGTATATGAAACACAACCATGTGCTTCAGAGCATGTTCTGGTGAAAAATTTTGCTAATGGGAAGGGCACAGGGAAGAAGAGAAATATTGACCATCTTTGCCCCTTGTAGAGTGGCCAATAGCATCATGAAATCACCTCATCCTGGGAATCTAATTCTACTCAACCGTCTCCATCCTATAGAATCTCCTTTCAAGACGATCAATAAAATAGCTTTTTTCATGCTGAGTCCTGGAGCCAGAAATCAGACCTTGGTATGACCAATTGGTCATCCTCATCTGTTCAGTATGGCAGAAAAAGGCAACGGTAAAATTACCCAAGCCCTCTGTTTTGTTTTGTTTTGTTTTGTTTTTTCCCTGACTCTCAACAAGAATGAAAAGTCAGGACCTGATTCTGCCCCAGCTACCCCACCCACCAGGACCCCACTGACAGGAATGCTGGTTGAATGTATGTAGGAGAATGTGTGCTCTCTGGTAAGCCGAGGCCAGCAGCATTTTCTCGAACTCTAATCATCACGCCTGTGCTCTGAGAAAAGATGAAGCCGACCTCCTCACCCTCAGGCTGCAGGGACATTTCGTCGGATGAGGAGACCTTTAAAGAATGGCGTGTTCACTCGGGGTGCTTGGAGATGGGAAGAGACACACGATCCAGGGGCTCTCCCTGGGCCTCACCTCTTTCCCCTCTGTCGACCAGGCCCTACCAGCTGCAGCTCGGACCCGTGGTCCTCCACAGGCTCTGTATTAGCTGTGTGTCAACAGAGATTAGCTGAGCATCGCGCGTGCCCTTGGCCATTTGTGGGACCACCTTCCCCCCACCTCCTGCCTGTAATCTAATCTCTGCTGGAGCCAGGCCCCTTCCAGGTTAAATGTATTAAGGGGGAAGGTGGGGGACAGTGCGCTGCTCCAGGCGGCTGGGCCTCTTCTTTCTGACAAGCCTGACCCCCCTTGCTCCCTTCCTCCAGTCCCCCAGAGACACCAGGGGTCAGAACCTGCAAAGGGGGAGAGGGGCACATGATGTGAAGGGAGAGATGAGAGGATATTAGAAACATACTCTCCCAGCCTCCCTACTTTAGGAAACGCCAGAGAAACACAAGGTGACACGTTAAAGCTTTCGCTGCTGCCAGAAGTTTCCCTTTCCGTGTTTCAACAAGAATTGGATAAAGATATTGGGGGAAGCTGGAGAGGGGAGAAAGGGGAACAGAAATCCCATGCAGATGGCACCTGCAGGAAAGGAAGGAGTGTCTGAGCTGCCTTGGGTGGAAATTTATGGGGAAACAGTTTTCCATAGCCCTGCTCTGTGCTATTACATGTATTTCTAAATCAGGGGATATTTTTTTTAGGCAAGTAAATGTTTCATCAACCCATCTTGCCTTTGGCTTCTTCAGCTCTTCTAAAATCCCACCTGTGTAAGGGGACAGGGGGACATCCTGATGGTCTACTGCTGTTCTCATGGGGTGGAGACAGGGACATCTTCTTTTTTCTCTGTGTGCCAGGTGTTCTGCTGAATTTGGGCTGGTCTTTCTCTCACCACCGACTCACCCAGATTTGTCTTATAGTCTAGGTATTGCCAGCCTCATGTTTCCAACCCATTTCCTCACTCTGTTTCCAATCCTCTCAGACTACCACTGTCGACCTCCGAGCTGTTACCTCAACCACTGGCATTTTTGAAACAGAGGAGAAACCTGCCAAAGGGCACCAATGTGGGGCCTACTTGGTGATGAGCTAAAGGCTAAAAGGTTTTGTAACGAGCAGCCCTGAAAAACAGATATTTTTTCCTTCCCCTCCCCATCACAACAAGCCTGTGCACGTATTAACGTCTCTGCTGGAGGGGCTGAAGTGATAATACAGCAGGGAGGACATTTGGGTCTCACAAGACTGACCCAGGTTAGACCTCCAGCATCCCATATGGTCCCCCGAATTTCTTAGTAGTAGTTCCTCAGTGCAGAGCCAGGAGTGACTCAACATTTTGTCAACTTGGATCATTACGAAGAGAGGGGTTTGGGGTCTCCTTTTCCAAAGTGCTGTAGATAATCAGAATCCTGAGTGTGGCTGCAACTTGCAGGTTCTGCTTTTGAACTGCTGTCTGGGATCCGTCCTTTGATAGACAATGACCCTGCAGAGAGCCATAGGTCTGCAGCTCTCATCAACACTGTTGCCCTGAACTGTCTGAATCTTTTGATCAGCAAATATCTGCAGAGTTGTGTTTTTCAAATGCCTCAAGTCCTAGCTCTCTCTCCCTTTTTCTCATGCAAGCACATTGCCTGGAAGACAAAGGTCAATACCTTAGCTATGGCCTTCCAGGGTCCAGGGAAATAAGATCCAACTACCCATCATACCATACGGGTATTAGAGTTGTGAGTGTAGGCCAGGGTGAGGTAGGGACTATATGTGGGCAAAATGGGAGACAAGAGAGAGGAGTGGAGACTGTGGCAAATTGGAGGGATGGGGAGTACAGGGAGATGATGAAGAGATGGAAGGGATGGGGTTCTATGGATGGAACTTGATCATGTGTACTTCTGTCCCAAAGGACCCAGTATTTTGGGAAAAGAGGAGCTGAGGGAGAATTCTCTCTAATTGTGACTTGGGCACAGGGTGTTAAATAAAGAGGCACAGTCACTATTGAATAAAAGCATCCCAGCAAGAATAAAAGCCTTAGGGAGGGAACTAGTCCAGTCCTCTGGAGTGTGAGGGGAAGGACTGAGGAGACGAGACAAGGGCAGTTTCATGCTTGCTCCCAGCTAGTGGGTACCAGGCTAGGCTTGGCCTTGCAGAAAGTTCTGGGTCTTATGCTATTAGGCTGGAGTAGGAACATTTGCACCCAACTCTTAACCTGATGGTGACTCAGTGGTCTCCTGAGCTTTCTCTGACTCTTGGCTTTGGTTCCCAGGAGGAAGACTCACGCCTACCTCCACCCAGTGCCCTGAGCCAGGGCCGCTGGGGAGAAGCCCAGGCTTGTGGAAAAGGAGTCAAGTGTAGTGTGTGATGTGTGGCTGATCACAATCAGTGTTGGGGAGCACCATATCAGAGGGAAAAGAGG
>PVKC010034473.1:0-13727 GCA_004027635.1 Crocidura indochinensis
GGGATAGTACAGCAGGTACGGTGCTTGTCTTGTATGTGGCTGATAGGTGCAACTGACTTGGGTTCTTTCCCTTGCGCCCCATATGCTCCCAGATATGATCCCTAAATATAGAGCCAGGAGAAGCCCTGATCACTGTCAGGTGTAGCGCAAAATACAAAAACAAAACAAAGCAACAAAAAAGCAGTGAAACTTCTGGTGTTAGATTTTCCCACATCACTATACAAATTTTATCAGCCTCTTTTTATTTTTTATTTATTTTTTTATTTTTGGATCACACCCGGCAGTGCTCAGGGGTTACTCCTGGCTCCATGCTCAGAACTCTCTCCTGGCAAGCTCAGGGGACAGTATCGGATGCTGGGATTCAAACAACCTACCTTCTGCATGCAAGGCAAACGCCCTACTTTCATACTATCTCTCCGGCCCCATCATCAGCTTCTTTTTAAAGAATTGGAGCATAGGTGGGTCAGTGACTTACTTTGACCCAGGAAATCAGAGTGAGATCTGGGATAGGGAAACAAAATCTGCAGAAGCAAGACAAAATTGTGGGCTCTAAAAAAGATTATCTTAAGTACTCGTATCACCTACCTCTCATGAACCACTGGGACAAATGTGTCAGGTGTTTTAATGTCAATGGAGTTGACTGATCGTTAAAGTTGACTGAGATAAATAAATGTATGGTTAACATGAATGTTGGGAAATGTTTGTAATTTTTTCACTGTTACAAAAGTGTTCATAAATGAGTTTCAGTCATACAATGAACCCTTCATCCCTGCACATTTCCCACAATGTATCCAGTTCCCCTCCTACCCTGACACCTGCCTTGGCCCCACCCTGTCTGAGACAGACATTTTCTCTATCTCTCTTTCTCTATCTCTCTCTCCCTTTTACACTTTTTTTTCATTTTAGACACTGTGGTTTGCAATATTGTTACTGAGCGGGTGTCATGTATATCACTTTATCTCTTTTCAGCACCAAGTTCTTGTCCAGAGTGACATTCCCCACTATTACTGTCATAGTGGTCTCTACTCTGTCCTAACTGCACTCCCTTGCTCTTTGTGGCAAGATCCCTACATGGACCAGTTCTCCGGATCTATCTGTTGTCTTTGGATATTATTACCATACTATCGTTTTTATAACTCACAATGAGTGAGATCATTCTATGTCAATCCTTTTCCCTCTGACTCATTGTGCTCAGCATAATACTCTCCATATTGATCCATGTAAAGCAGATTTCATGACTTCATCCATCAGCTGCATAGTATTCCATTTTGTAGATGTACCATAATTCACTCATCTGTTCTCAGGCACTTGGGTTCTTTCCAGATTCTGGCTATTGTGAATAATGCTGCAATGAACAAAGGAATACAGAGAGTCTTGTGTCTTTAGGCCATTCGGGTATATTATTAGGGGTGTTGTTACTGGGTCATATTAAAGCTCAATTTCTTATTTTTTGAGGAATATCCATATTGTTTTCCAAATAGACTGAATATGCTTATCTCCACTTGCAGTGATTGAGAGTCCTTTTCTCTCTGCATCCACACCAATACTGATTGGTCTTGTTCTTCTTGATGTGTGTCAGTCTCCATGGTATGAGATGATACCTTACTGTTGTTTTAATTTGCATCTCCCTGATGACTAATAATGTGTAGCACTTTTCATGTTTTTTGGCTAGCTATATTTCTTCTTTGAAGAAATGTCTGTTCATCTCTTCTTCCTATTTTTGGATAGGCTTATATTTCTTTCTTGTTAAGCTCAAATGTTTCTATTTTTAATTGCAAGGGAAACAGCAGTCATAACTTACTTCACGTATTTGTTTTGAGTATAGATAGGGTTTGGGTCACTACCTAGCAGTGCTCAGGGGATATTCCTAGCTCTTTGCTCAAGAGTAATGCCTGGTGGTGCTTAGCGAACTATATGTAGTACTGATGGTTCTAATCAAGTTCAGCAAGATGCAAGGTTTAATTACTTTACTATCTCTCCAGCTTTGCAACTTACTTTATTTTTAATTTTTTTTTTTTGGTTTTTGGGCCACACCCAGTGACACTCAGGGGTTACTCCTGGCTATTCGCTCAGAAGTCGCTCCTGGCAGGCACGGGGGACCACATGGGGAACCGGGGGATCGAACCACGGTCCGTCCTAGGTTAGCGCAGGCAAGGCAAGCACCTTACCTCCAGTGCCACCGCCCGGCCCCCTTACTTTATTTTTAAATACTACTTCTTTTCTTTTGCTTTATCTGATACAAGATTTTTAGAATAAATGGAGAACATTAGAATGAAAAATAAAATATATGTGGTCAGTTGATGGATTAACTAATCCAAGGACTCCTGCATACAAGGGTTCTGAATATCCATGGTGCAGAAGCAAATAAGAAAAAGCATAATCTTGTATTATGGAATTTGGTTGGGCCTGAGAGATGAAATATAAACAAATGAAATAAGCAAGATACTATCCGATTGGGAATGTCATATTTAAGATGAAAATTAATACATAGAGGTTTTGAGAGATTACTCAGAATGGAGCTAAATTATTCCTAAAACACTGTATTCTGTTTAATAAGCACTTATTAGGGGCCAGAGAGATAACATGGAGGTAAGGCGTTTGCCTTTCATGCAGAAGGTCATTGGTTCGAATTCCGGCATCCCAGATGGATCCCAATCCTGCCAGGAGCAATTTCTGAGCATGGAGCCAGGAGTAACTCCTGAGCACTTCCAGGTGTGACCCAAAAACAAAAACAAAAAAAGCACTTATTAAGTTTTCATATTGTTAAAAATTTGAAATACCAGGAAATAACAGGAAATCGAGTTCTAGTCATTGAACTATAACTTTTCTTTAAATTATCCAGAAAAATCTCCTTGGAGAATATTGGCATTAAGACTTTGGGAGCCGGGAGGTGGCACAGGAGGTAAGGTGCCTGCTGCCTTGCCTAGGACGGACCACGGTTCAATCCCCCGGTTCCCATATGGTCCCCTGTGCCTGCCAGGAGCGACTTCTGAGTGAATAGCCAGGAGTAACCCCTGAGCATTGCTGGGTGTGGCCCAAAAACCAAAAAAAAAATAAAATAAAAAAATAAAAATAAAAGACGTTAATGACAGGTGTAGGAGCAATAGTATAGTGGGTAGGATTTGCACATCGCCTGACCATGGTTCTACCTCCAGCATCCCATATATTCTTCCAAGCCTGCCAGGACTAAGACCTGAGTACCACTTGAGAGATACAAAACAAACAAATATATATTATATATTTATATATACAAGTAAATATTAAAGTTGTTAGTTGACACCCACAGGATTTGAAGATTAGAGGAAGAGGTCCCTGCTAGCTCTGGTTCTGGGTAAGGCTCACTGCAGATATCTCTGCTCTTTGAATTAAAACCTTAAGCTTGTGTTTGCTCATTACACAAGAATGGATACACTTCTCCCAGAGATATTTTAAACCTGCCAAGTTGCTATTGCACCAAAAAACATACGTGTGCACTTGGTAAATATAACCCATGAACCAAATTGACTGCACTCATTACCAGAGAGAGGATCCTATTTCCTCCTACTGAATAAGAGCAATGGATATCGAGAAAGTCAACTCCATGGACTTCGGAGAATTTGTCGATGTGTTTGGGAATGTCATTGAGCGATGTCCTCTGATCGCAGCTGCTGTGTGGTCCCAGCGTCCTTTCTCTAATCTAGATGACTTGGAGAAACATTTCTTTGCCTTCATTGATGGTCTTTCCCAAGCAGGTAAGGTTATGATCTCAGGCTCAAATCTCTGCAAGGTGACTATAAATATCATTTGTTAGGTAATTTGAGATATTTTAGTCTTAGTTGTTTACAAGAGTCATATTGATTTATCTTTTTTACTGTTGTACATTTTAGTTGTTTCCTGAGATTTAGTAAATCCTCACTAAAGTAAATCCTTTAGTAGACCCTTGCACGGTGTCTAGTCAAAAGGAGAGCAAGAGACAGCAATGTTGGTCCCAGTAAAGCTGCAGTTAATATTAAAGCTCTGAGGTGAAGAGGGAAGAGGCACAGGACAAACTTCTCAGGCTCCCTGCAACTGAGAGGCCGAAGGTCAGGCAGAGTGCTTGCGCGCACCGTGTGTGTGTGTGTGTGTGTGTGTGTGTGTGTGTGTGTGTGTGTGTGTGTGTGTGTTTGCTTTGGAAATGTCCTGCAGGATATCAGAACATCTGAGAAGCCTGGAGAAAGAGCAAATGGTCAACATTTTCATCAGAAAGGGCAAATTTAGCAGAGAAAAGCAAATTCATTTCGCTCAACAACTTCCTAAGGTAGAAGTCAGAACTTATTTGAAGAAAGAAAAGAAATAGTTGGATATAGAGAGACAAGAAAACACCCAGGATTGGTTGGGGGTGTGGCAGCCCATCCCCAGTGACTCAGAGCACAGAGCATTACAGAAATTCAGAAGCCAAGGGCCAGACACCAACACTCTGCTCAAGCTAGCAGCTGCAGGGCCAGGTTGCCTTCTCAGAGGGGCCTTCCACACAGATCTGGGTGGGAGTTGGAATTAATCCCTTCCAGTTCCAAGTCCCAAGTGATTCCAGGATGATCTAGAAATGTCTAGGATGGTTTCTAAATGGTCTAGGATGGTTCCTAATAGCCAGTGATCATCTTCAAAATAAGATACCCCTTTCCATTCATCTGAAGCACTTGTTGGATGGTATGATACAATCACCCTGGCATTTCACTCATGCAGGAGAGAGTGCTCTATTTCACCAGTAGTTCAGGCTTTTGAGGAGCTGAGCAACACCCCAGCTCTGACTGGTGACTCACTGGAACAATCCAGCCCCACCTCTATGAGTGAAGTGACTTCGGTTTAAAGGCCTAAAGTCTGCATACCAACCAGGACTGAATAAGAAGCATGAGAGCCCATGTCTGAGAAAAAAGTGGAACTCAAAGACAAATCTTTCAGGGCTGGAATGATAGCACAGCAAGTAGGACAATGCCTCTCTTATGACTGACCCAGTTGAAGCCTCAGTATCACATATGGTCCTCTGAACATGGTCAGGAGTCAACCCTGAGCATAGAGCCATGAGTAAGCCCTGAGCACCATCATCAGATGTGGCCCCAAAGCAGAGAGGACATCAGTTCCTAAGAGTGTTAATGCCTTGAGTGTTATGCTTTCTATTAGAAAAAGAGGGGGTCTGAGTATGGATCAGGGATAGAATGTATGCCCTGCTTGGGGTCTGATTCCTAACACTAAGGGAGTGAAATCCAGATTTTTTTTTCAGCACCCAAAGGACATGGCAATATTGAGGAGAAATATCCTCAAAGAAAATCCAGAGACAACTCCATGGGCTGAGCTAATGCTTTGCAGGCAGGAGGCCTGGATTTGATCACTGGCATCACATGTTTACCCCCAAATAGGACCAGAAGTGCCCCCAACAACGAAGATAGGAAGTAGCCCCCAATCATCATTGCATGCCTCCCTGGAAAAAAGTTAGGTCAGCAGGAACAAATTCAATCTCATATATATATATATATACATATATATATATATATATATTAGTTTAGTTTAATTTTTGTTTATGGGTCACACCCAGTAATACTCAGGGGCTACTGCTGGTTCTGTATTTAGAAATCATTCCTGGTTGTGCGTAGGGGTGCCGGAGATCCAATTCCTGTCAGCCAAGTGCAAGGCATGCTCCTTATCCACTGTATTAGCTTTATGGCCCCCTGATCTATATTGATTTATCTAGTAATTAATCAAACACTTATTGGAGTGTACTCTGTGTCAGAAATTTACATAATTGAGATTGTAAATCCCTTATTTTGGGGTTGGAGATAGCCATGGAGATTCCTTCCCTGGCACCAAATTATCCCCTGAGTACTACCAGCTGTGGCCCCTAGCAGAGAGACCCAAGTACTGCTTAGTGTCTCCCAAGTCCCCATTTCTGTCTTTTTTTCCCACCCAGCATCAAGTTAAAGTTAATTAAGGTCTCATTAAGGGCAAATTCAAGCATAATTCAATCAAAAAGGAACTGTGGTGTCGGGGCCAGGCGTTGGCACTGGAGGTAAGGTGCCTGCCTTACCGCAGTTAGATCCCCCGGTTCCCATATGGCCCCCCAAGCCAGGGGCGACTTCTGAGCGCATGGCCAAGAGTAACCCCTGAGCGTCACCGAGTGTGGCCCAAGAACCAAATAAATAAATAAATAAATAAATAAATAAATAAATAAATAAATAAATAAATAAAAGGAACTGTGGCAAGGTGAATGCTAACTGTATCCTCCAGGCCTAGACCTGATACCACTTCTCACTTGAAGAAGTCCCTTAACTCTAACCAGTATAGAATCACTCCTTGACTAGAATGTGGGGAGGCTGAATGAATCATTTTGTTCTGAATGTGAAGTTGGAAAGAAATGGACCCTGGGCTATCCTTCCCGTCTTCCCACTAGGGTGAATTTAGACAGGGTCAGAAGGACTAAGAAACAGGAGGTAGCTTAAGTGCAAGCTGGTTGCCCTCTACTTTGCTTGCTGGAAGCAGTTCTTTTGAGAGACCATCTCAGAGGGTAGAGCATGCCTCAGCCTCCTCCTGGAGCATAACTTTATCTTACTGCTTAACAATTTTAGAAAGGAGATATCATAAAAATAGGGGTGCAGAGGTCATTTTTGTATTATGTGTTTGTGTTCCTAGGGTATATCCCTAGGAGTCATATTGCTGCATCATATGGGAGCTCAATTTCCTTTGAAGCTTTTTGAGGAATCTCCATATTGAAAGGCTGAATTAGATGGCATTTCCACCAGAAGTTAACGAGAGTTCCTTTCTACCTTCATCCACACCAGTATTGATTGTTCTTGTTCTCTGTGATTGTGCCAGTTCTCTGTGGCATGAGATGATACCACATGGTTGTTTTGATTTTATTTCCCTAATGATTAGTGATGTGAAGCATTTTATCATGTGTCTTTTGGCCATCTGCATTTCTTCTTTGAAGAAATGTTTGTTCATTTCCCCTCCCCATTTTTTGATGAGGTTAGATTTTCTTTTTCTTGTAACAACCCAGGTGCCCAACAACAGATGAGTGGCTAAAGAAACTATGGTACATTTACACAATGAAATGCTATGTAGCTGTTAGGAAAAATGAAGTCATAAGACTTGCCTATATATGGATGAACATGGACACTATTATGTTGAGTGAAATGAGCCAGAGGGAGAGGGATAGATATAGAATAGTATGCAGGATGTAATAATCTGTGGAATATAAGAAAAATAAAGGGCAATATGGCAATAATATCCAGAGACAATAGAGCTGAACACTAGGGGGACCAGTTAATGACGTGAAGCTTGTCACAAAGAGCGGTGAGTGCAGCTAGAGCACTAATCACATAACAACTTCTATAACAAGGATAGTGAAAGAGAGAGGCAGAATGCCTTGTCTGAAAGACAGGCAGGAGATTTGGGTGGGGGAGGGAAACAGGAAGACAGTGGTGGTGGGAGGATTGCACTGGTGAAGGGCTGTGTACATTCTGTAATGGAAAACCCAGTATGAAAATGTTTGTAAACACGGTGATTGAATAAAAATATAATAATAATAATAAGTTATTAGAAAGGAAGGAGATGTCGGTAGAATTGCTAATAATGACTAACTGAAATGCATCTCTTAAGACTATCATGTTTCAAACATATCCCCAAATGTTTTGTAGTTGTTAACTCACATAATCGTAATAACTCTACAAAGTTAGTGTTGTCATCACACTCCCTACCCCCCTCATTTTTCAGATGAGAAAACTGAGGCATAGGGAGATTGACTTGACTAAGTACACCTACGAGAGCAAGAGATGGCAGAGCAAGAGCTGGCATTCAAATCCTGATAATCACTCCTACAGCTTTGGTTTGTTTTTGTTTGAGGGACACACCTAGCTGTGTCAAGGTTTACTCCTGGCTCCTACGCTCAGGGCTCACTCCTGGCAGGTACTCAGTGAGACTATATAAGTGGGCTGAGATCTAACTAGGGCTTAAGCAAGGCAAGTACATTCACCCTGTTCAGAATGTAGAGTTTTATCTGGTTGAGAATTTGTTTTAGGTAATATAGGAATGTGCTGTGCTTTTAAAAAGAAAACTAAAAATCGTATTTTCAGAAGAAACCAAAAAAAAAAAAAAAGCCTTTTGTCTTGTTCTCATTATGATCATTAGTGGCCAGTAGGTGGCAGTCCAGGATTACTATTTGGCTCCAGAGTTAATTGTCTTATTCTTGAAGCTTTAATTACTAACCAGAGAAACAGCATAGCACAGCAATAGCGCGCGCGCGCACGCGCGCACACACACACACACACACACACACACACACACACACACACACACACACACACACACAGAAACTTCACTGTTAATAAAATGAACCCATTTGCTTCAACATTTCCCCCGTGCCTGCCAGGAGCAATTTCTGAGCATGGAGCCAGGAGTAACCCCTGAGCGCCGCCGATGTGATCCAACAACAAAACAACAACAACAACAACAACAACAAATCCAAAGTATTGGCTGAGGAAATAGCTCAAAGGAAAGGCTCTATATATGCTTACATGCTGAAGGTGAGATTCCATTACTCGTTCCATTGGTTTCCAAGTACATCGAGGGGTAACCCCTGAGTACATCAAGCATCACTCCAAAACAAAAGAATTAATCAAGTAATCACACTTGAATTAAATAGAATTGAATATTTCTTTGCATATTTCTTTTTTTGTTTGTTTTTTGTTTTTGTTTTTGGGCTACACCCGGCGGCGCTCAGGTTACTCCTGGCTATCTGCCCAGAAATAGCTCCTGGTAGGTACAGGGAAACATATGGGACGCCGGGTTTCGAACCAACCACCTTAGGTCCTGGATCGGCTGCTTGCAAGGCAAATGCCTCTGTGCTATCTCTCCGGCCCCTCTTTGTGCATTTCTAAATTGCAATTACATCACAATGTATTGATATACAACACAATCATTGTAGTTAATATTTATTCCAGACATAGTTGTTGAATTAAAATAGGGATTAAATATAAATAATTTTCTTACATGTAGGATATGAAATGTTTAGCTGCTGGGCTAAGGTAAAATGGTAAATTATGCTTACTAAATGCATGAGATCTATGCTTAATCCCTCACACTGCAAAAAAAAAAAAAGAATTTAAATGCAATTTTTGTGAGAGGGTCATACTCAGCATGCTGAAGAATGAATTAGGTCATTTTTAGAGTCCTGGGAGATGGTTGAGCTATTTCTAGCCCTTTGAACTGTCTCCCCAACCCAAAGTTCTAATTTGTTGTTGTTGTTGTTGTTTTATTTTGTTTGTTTTGTAGCTACACCCAGTGATTCTCAGGGCTTATCCCTGGCTCTGTGCTCAGGATCACTCATTAGTGATGTTTGAGAGACCACAGTGGTGCAGAGGATCAAACCCGGGTCAGTCATGTGCAAGGAAAGTGTCTACCCTTGTACTATAACACTGGTCCTACCAAATTTTCAGCTAAAAGGTGGGGGGGGGGCAGCATGATAGTACAACAAGTGGATGCTTGTGTTGTACCAGCCATTCCAAGTTCAATCCTTGGCACCACATATGGTTCCAAAAGCACTGTCAGGACTAATCCTTGAATGCATAACCAGGAGCAATCCCTAAGCACATCCAAAAGAAACAAAAAATAATTTTCTGGACTTGAGAGACCACATGGTATGGAAATCTAACCCAGACTTTCTACATGCAAAACAAAGTCTCAAGCTCTTTGTCCCTGGCCCCTACATGCAACTAGCAAGATCAAAAATTTACTGGGTCAGAGAGATAATATGGGGGTTAAAGTACATACCATGCTTGCAATATATGGTCCCTCAAGCACCACTAGGAGTAAGTCACTGCTAGAGTGAGTCCAAAATATCTATATATGCATATATAAAATGTATATTTTTATAAAAAGTGATAGTATGATTGAAAATACTGTATACCCACCATTCTAGGAGTTATCCTATAATATGTGTTCCATGTAAATACAAGATCAGAGATACTAGAAGTCATTGGAAGATGACATATGATATTGCAGAAATGAAGGATAGAAAGAAAACTATCAGAGATCTAAGGAAGAGAAGAAAGCAATCAGAGAAGACTACGTGAAGAAAAAAAGGTAAAGCTTTAGTCATTTGAGAGCCAGAAAGACCAAGGTAGACTCTGGAGAGCAGAGTCTCCAGAGTTCTTAGGACAGAGAGGTCAGGAGGAAAAGTAGAAGGCAAGAGCTTCTTTGGACTAGGGTTGGGGCAGGATTTGTGGAGAGATGTAGCTGATAATCACTGTTAGAAAATAGAGTCCGCAAATGTCTAGACAGATTTTGATCAGACACCAAAGAAAATTAAAAATAACACATAAGATTTTAGTCTAGGGGCCAGAGCATTGTGCCAGCAGTAGAGCATTTGTCTTGCATGCAGCTGACCTAGGACAGACCATGGTTCGATCCTCCAGCATCCCAATGGTCCCCCAAGCCAGGAGCAATTTCTGAGCATATAGCCAGGAGTAACTCCTGAGCATCAACTCCTGAGCATCACTGGGTGTGACCAAAAAACAAAAACAAAAAAATTTTTTTAGCCTAAGGTAGTTCTGGTATAACCTAGAATGGGAAAGATTTGAACCTTGAAATGACGAGAGAGAAAGATAAAATGTTGAGCATAGGCCAGAGCAATAGTATAGTAGGTAGGGCATTTGCCTTGTATGCTGTTGACCCAGCATATCTTTGGTCCCCTGAGCACTGCCAGGAGTAATTTCTGAGTGTAGAGCCAGGAGTAACCCCTGAGCATTGCCAGGGGTAGCTCCCCCCCCCCAATAAAGGTGAGTATTCTGTCCAACTATAACAAAGGAATTTGGCAAAAATGATGAGCTAGAGATAAGGGTTTACATGTTATCAAAGAATTGATGGCATTTAAAGTCAACGGACTAAACAAGACATGGAGGTCATTCTTGTAAGTGGAGAATGAAGGGATGGGAAGAGGGACTGAGTCCCTGGGAAGGGATAAGAAGGGGGGACTGAGTTCCTGGGGTACTGCAGAATTGGTTATCTGGCAATGCAAGAACCAGTGATGCAAGCAGGCAAATGAAGGTCATCTGTCAAAGAAAGAGAAGGGGCCAACATTGTGACAACTCCTGATAGAGGACAGAAGACAGGCTGTGGGATAGGGCAAGATGGTCATCTGTGAGTTGATGAACACAGATTGGCTGACAGGAGGGGCTGAAAGCTGATAGAAAAGATCTGGACAGGTTATGGGCAAACAGTGTCTTTGAGGAACTTTGCCCAAAGGAAGAACTGGAACCTGGAGTAACTAGCAACCAGGAAAGAATCAAGAGGGACTTTATCTGTTTAAGGAGCACTTTATGTGAGTGCATGTGGATAAGGAATGACAACGCCCAAGGCTTGTGTGTTGTGAGAAGGCAAGGAAAAGAGAGAGAAACTAATGGGGTCTTTGAGGCAGGGATATTTTCATTTGTTTTAGGCCACACCCAGCAGTGTTCAGGAGTTAACTTTGGAATGAATTGTTCCTGGAGGTGATCGAGGGACATTATAGGATACCAGGACTAACCAGGTTGGCACATGAAAGCAAGTGTCCTTCCTGCTGTACTATTTCTACAGCCCCAAAACTAATGTTTGAGATTATAGTCTGAAATGGTAGGAGGGTGATGGCACCAGAATACAAGAAGAGATGCTTAACATTGATATAAGGGGCAAAGGGTCTATTGAGTCAAGATAACATGCTTGTATGTATAGATTTGGGGGTTCTGGTAGATAGTAATGGGGTACTAGGTCAACTACCTGGTCTACCTACATCCCTCAACTTTATTCTTACACAAACCTCAGCTCTAGCCCATTCTTCATTCCAGATCCAAACATAGGTACCTTATTCCACAGATCTCCTATATTTGTCCTATTCTCTTATTGATGTGAGTTGTAGAGCTTGAAGCCATAATATAGCAAGTAGGATGATTATCTTTAACTAGGCCCACTCAAATTCAATTCCTCACCCAACTGAGAGACCTACCTCGAGTGATCCATGAGCACAGAGCCAGGAGTAAGCTTTGAGCATCACTGGATGTGACCCAACTGAAATATTTTTTTAAAAATCCACAACTAAGTAGAACATGGGGGTAAGGCACATGAGGGTTTGCCTGGTATACTCAGACCCTGGTTGAATCCACAGCATCACATGTTCTTATGAGATCCATCCCCAGAGCACATATGCAAGAATAGCTCCTATAAATTCAGGGTGTGGTCTAGAGAGAAATGGAAAGGAAGACTACATACTTTGTATGTACAAGGACCTTAGTTCAATTCTCCACATGTTGTGGCAATCCAGAGACTGCCCAGTATGGCCCTGGTGACCCTGAGGACTGCTAGGAGTGAGCCCTACTATATTTTAATGTAAGAAGATGGGTCAGAGTGGTAGTACAGCAAGTAGGGCACTTGATTTGCTTACCTTATATAGTTCTCTGCATCCTACCAGGAGTGATTCTTTTTTTGTTGTTCTTGTTTTTGTTTTTTGTTTTTTGGTTTTTTTGGGGGGGGGTCACACCCAGTGACGCTCAGGGGTTACTCCTGGCTATGCGCTCAGAAGTCACCCCTGGCCTGGGGGACCATATGGGGCACGGGGGATCGAACCGCGGTCCGTCCAAGGCTAGCGCGGTAAGGCAGGCACCTTACCTTCAGCGCCACCACCTGGCTCCTGGAGTGATTCTTGAACACAGAGCAAGGAGTAAGTCCTGATCACTTCTGGGTGTGCCCCCCACAAATTACTATAAAGTGAATTGCAGTTTAGTAATTCACCTAACTGTTGTAGGTGCAAAAATACATAACTGTGGGACCCGGGAGATAGCATGGAGGTAAGGCGTTTGCCTTTCATGTGAAAGGTCATCGGTTCGAATCCCGGTGCCCCAGATGGTCCCCCGTACCTGCCAGGAGCAATTTCTGAGCATGAAGCCAGGAGTAACCCCTGAGCACTGTCGGGTGTGACCCAAAAACCAAAAAAAAAAAAATACATAACTGTAGGCCAGAGAGATAGTACAGTGTACAAGTACTTGCCTTGCAAGTACAGACCCAGGTCTTATACCCAGCATCCCATGTGGTCCTTTAAGCCCACCAAAAGTGATCCTTCTGCACAGAGTCAGCCCTGAGTACCACCAACTATGACCCAAAATCAAAATGTTTTTAAAAAGTCCAACAACCTCATCCCATCCATGACTTGTGATCACAGTCAATGACATATGTCCACACCTACTTAAACAGAAGTGGAATATGCTGATAATACAGCTAGGAAGCTAGAGATTGAGGAAGGTACCCTAGAGAGAGGGTCTGCCCAAGAGGCCCTCTCCTGGGCTAGCAAGCTCATTTCATGAGCATCAGTACTTGGAAAGTACTTGCTTCACTTTGGGGCTGAAGATCTATGGTAATTTCAGGATGAAGATCTGGAGGAAATGCATCTTTGATCAGAAGGAGTGGCTTGAGGGCAGCCTAGGGGTAACTCCAGGCCCCTATGATTTGGAGTAATAACAATAGAGGCATCTATTAATTCAGGGTTCCTCACCCTACCTAACTTCTCAGCTCTTTTTTCAGGCATACCTGTGTGTCTGTGTGTGTGAGTGTGTGTGTCTGTGTGTGTATGTGTGTGTTTGAATTCCACTTCCTCTTTTCAAGTCTCTTCTCTAGGTTCTGACCTTTCCTTGGCCTCTTTTTTCTCTTCTCCCCCAAACAGAGGGAAGCATGTGCTCAATCCTGGGCAAACATTA
>PVKC010034474.1:0-13706 GCA_004027635.1 Crocidura indochinensis
GTGCATAAAAAAGATGTCTAGATTACCTCTGACCCCAGAACCTAGGGAGAAAGTGGACAGAGAGAAAATAAATCAAAGAGGAAAGGAAGATGATGAGAAAGAATAATAATGGGAGAGCAGGTTTCTGGGTGTTGGTTATAATGGATGTGAGAGAGTCGAATAGCTATAATTCCAAAGCACAAACTCAAAAAAAAAAAAATGAAGGCACAAGATCAGAACTGAAACTGCCTGCCAAGGTGGTATGTTGGGTGGTGCTTTTTTGGGAGGTGGTTGTTAGGAGGTGATTTGTTGGGAGGTAGGGGATAAAGAGGTATGAAATAATGAGTATGAGAGCACTAGTGATGGGAGTGGACATGTTGGTGTGACTGGTTTGAAATATAATAGGCCTAAACTATGAATAACTTTGTAAACCACAGCTTTTTAGTTAATTTTAAAAAACTTAAAAAGAAAAATGCACAACAGACTAATTTATACAGTGCATTTCATACCTTAGGTAAAATTGGATAACATAGCAATAATAATGCATGATAAGACAGACAAATAAAGAGAAATAGAGGTAAGATGAGGAAGAAGAGGAGATGGATGAAGCAAGAATAGACGTGAGGCCAACCTATAAAATAAAAGTACATGAGTTATGAAATCACCCCTCGCACCATATTTCTAAACCCTACACACCTGGGTCTAAAGAAGTAGGGTAGTGGCAAAAAAAATAATATACCAAGCCAGTCAGAAAAGGATAACCATGGCATCTGTGGCCTTTTGCCTCAGCCAACAAGGCAGAACTTCTCTCTCTTTATTCAAACCAATTCCCAATACCAGAAGGAAGGTAGAGAGAGAGAGAGAGAAAGAGAGAGAGAGAGAGAGAAGTACTATCTAGTGGTCTTTTACATATCAAAGGAAGAGGTTTAAAAGAGGAGGAAGTTGGGGGAATACCTTTGTTTCTTTGTTTGGGGTTGATAGCTGGGTGTCATCTTACATATACATAATGTAGATTATCTATTTTTCCACTCTAGTATCCTATTATTTATTTATAATGTTTCCCCCTAAAGCCATTGTTTCCTCTGAAATCAAGTCCTGAGCATTCAAAATGATGCACTTTATTGGTATGAGATAGCTATTCAATTTATAAAGCTAGGCAGTTGGGCAGTTAGGATCATTATTTGCCTAGGTCCTTAACTCCAGAGTCTCTGACTTTCTACATGTAGGGTGGGAAATGAGTGTATGGTTGTGTAAGTGTAGGGACTCAGTTCAGAGCACTGTTTTTCAACTATTCATGTTAGCAGTATATGGCATAATTGTAGTGCTTTCAATCCCCTTAAATCAATAAAGTAGATTAATTATAAAAGAATTTGTGTACATAGTAAATCTGAACTTTGTTTAAAAAGGCAACTTCTCTTTTTATATTGCTGGTTGTATATAAGAAAAATATAAATACACACATGCATGCCCACATAGGTAACATATGTATGTATGCATATACATATATATTTGATGTGCATGTATATATGTATTGGATCATAAGTTTAAAATTTTTATGATTTCTTACTAGAGACATGGTGATAAAAGTAAGGAAGCTGCTAGAATCATAATGTTTTATCAGAGATACACACGAATGCTCCTGTATTGACCTCTAGTCTAGAGTGTTCCTGTTTCGTAAGTCTCAGTGCACAGATTAGGCAAGTTTATCACTGTGAAAAAGAGAGTAACAATGTGTATAATTTTACTTTACAATCTTCTTGACTAATAGAAGGCATATTAATGGAGACCTAGTAACAAATACACACTGCAGATACATATTCAGCATACTTATCCTTCAATAGAACTCAGTCAACCAACATTTACACCACAATTTCGAAGGCAGAGATCAACATGCTCTCGCTCATCAATTTTGTAAATGAAATGTCTGGCTCTGGTTGATAGAGTGTTGCCAAGAGAACCTGTATAATCCAAAATCTATTTCTTCTCTGGTTCTTTAAGAAGTCAGTTCCTGCTGGGCGGTGGCACTGGAGGTAAGGTGCCTGCCTTGCCTGCGCTAACCTAGGACAGATTGTTGTTTGATCCCCTGGTTTTCCATATGGTCCCCCAAGTCAGGAGCGACTTCTGAACGCATAGCCAGGAGTAACCCCTGAGCGTCACCGGGTGTGGCCCAAAACTCCCCCCCCCAAAAAAAAAGTCAGTTCCTGTTCTAGACAATTTTCAGTAAATCAATACATCAGAATTAAAGACCTTCAGACCAAGTGACTTCCACCAGCAGTCCTCAGTCCCTCTGACAAGTTATTTGGTCCTCTTGGGCTCTATCAAAGGAAGACCCGCAAAATTGTTTGCAAGGTCAGAGCCACATATTGGGCATTGACATTACCCACTACCCCTCAGCTCTCATCAGCCTTTTTCTCCCAATAGATACCATTATGGATTTTCTCCTGTCGGTAAAGTTGAAAGAGATGTGATTCATGAAAAAGAGGCAAATTATGACTTTTTGAAGCTCAGAAATGGGTCTACAAGTAAGATCAAACTGAGTGTATGGGTGCAAACAATTTGAGAGCAGTGGATTGTGACCACAGGAATTGAATTCAAATTGTTTGTTTTGGTGCCACACCTAGCAATGCTCAGGGTTTGTAAACCCATGCCATGCCATGCTTATGAATCTATGCCATGCTACAGATTGAAGCCAGGTTAGCTACATGCATAGCAAACCCCAACTCATTAATTCCACCCTAGAACTGTATTGAATTTGATCCAAATCTACCTTGTCTAGAAACAGCTCATTCTTACCATAGCTTGTCCAGAGAATACATGCCAGAAAAAGGTCACGAAGAAAGGGAGTACCAGGAACAGGTACAGCTGGAGGTGAGCTGCCTACAAGTCTGATTATAAACTGAGTAGAGTTGGAAGCCCCAGACATCTGAACATACCTATATATCTGTCCTTTTTCAAAGCAATAACAGCATCCCAGAAACTTTATTGATTATAAATACTTATTCTTTTAGCCAAAGTAATGTTTTAAATCTACCACTTGGTGGGACTGAATTAATAGTTTTTCAAGACTTTTTAGATGAGAAAGTCCACAAATCAAAGAAAATGCACTCAGACCATGTGATGAAATTTCTGGTTCACAGAATTTCAGTGCCAACATTGAAAACCGAAACTGAGCTTGGCTTCTAAGAAAATCATAAATGCATAAAGAGTTCATTTCCCAAATCATCAGCCTGAACTGCCCCTGGGTCTTTCTTTCATGCCAGTGGATAGTTTTCTTACTCCCTGTGACTTACCAGCAAGGTCTTCAGCATCATCACAGCCTCCCCAACACAGATATCTGAGGTCAGTCAAAGGGCTTTCCTCATAGCATTAAACTCGAGAGTGTTGAACATAAACCTTATCCTACTAATACAAAGTGTTTTACTCTTCAGAGGATGCTTGGAATGAGGGAAGAGAGCATGGTTGTTTTTACCATAAAAAATCAAGACACACAAACATCCTACTGGTGTCTGGGAAGTTCCTCATATCCCAGATTAAAAGGAGACAGATTTGAATTCGTAATTGAGGACAATCCCCTTAATTCTTGAGTTTAGCCTCAAAGTGACTCAAAGAACTTGCTTTTCTCTCTTTCCCACCTTTGTGTTGCAGAGGTGGTAATCATGGGTAAGTGCGGAAGGTTATCTGTGAGAATTGTTCCTTTTAATCCTTACAACTCCAAAGCAATGCAATGTGATAACTGAAATTAGTCTGGCTCTGTGCCCATATTAACAGGGAAGACTCTGTCTAGTCTATGCATCTCCTTCTTGTAACTCCAATATCTAAGATCATTATATATAGAGAGAAACCTTGAGATAGGCTATCCTCAGAATGGTGGCTTCTCACCAGAATGGACTTGAGGCAGAATAAAACAGCTGGCCCAGTTCCTACTCTTAGATTTCCTCCTTTGAGTTCTGTGCCAGACAGATAATTTGGCATGTGTTCATGGTTGTAGAAAGCCAGCTGCAAGTCCCCTTTACCACCCTTTGAGATCTTAAGTTCGCTTTGCACCCACCAGCCATTTTCTAGCCTTAGCCCCTCCCAACCCAAAGCACCAAGCTGGCTCTCCTACAATTCACACTGCAAGCCTAAAATTTTTATCCTTTTGGCACTGCTAAGAGGAGAGGTGTTGAAAGGAAGCCGCAGCAGATGGGAATGGGATTCCATTACTTCGTACATATCTGAATGGCATTTCTTTTTATTGTAATATGAGAGTTTCAGCATGTTTTAAAAATTTCCTTTCTCATTATAAAGCCTATTTGTTTTAAAGGTGCACACACCTCTCAGATAGCCAGCAATGTTTTGGCTTTGAAAATGGGTTGCAATGTGAATTTTATCCTGGGCGCTGTTTTAGGTCTGTTTGTAACTGGCTTAGCACTTGCCAGCTTCCCTTCCTGAGTAATGACAGAGACGATAACACAATAGCAAAGCTGTTAATCCCAAACATGTTACTAATAAGGCAAGCTGCCTTGCTAGAGGTTGCAGAGAGGAAGGGGAAACGTATGTAAAAATGCTAATACATGAACTTGCACTCTCTCTTACCCAAGGATTTGCGGATAATGAGAAATATCTGGCTTTTCTCAAAATATTACTGCATTTAATAAACACAGAGCTTTTTATACTAACAAACGCACCGTCAGTTGATGTTTGGTATTTGGAAGGCAGCGAAGGTGAACAGGAAATATGGACGAGTTCCCTCTAAGGATGGCACCCTTTAGGTTCTTGCAAGAGTCCGTTTTCTCCATAATGTTTGACATGCTTCTCTGTGTCTTATTGACCCTCAGAGCACATGGGAACTCCATAACTATTTCTTTTGAAAATGATATAAATGTGTAACTGAAAGTTAAAAAATTCATTTTAATATGGGACATAGTTTTATAAAAGAAGCTAAAATCAAAAGGTGGATTTTGTAAAACTACTATAAAATGTCATTTTGAAATCACCGTGTTTAAGTTCAAGTCTTGGGAGGTGGAAGAAAACTCATGGGAACTATTTTTTTTCTGCTTCAGGTTTGAGCAACCTATTTGGAGGAAACAAACACACAAGCTTCAACTTTGACTGGAAAATAAACATTGTACTAGTGAACAACTGACAGATCTTTATAAAAACTCACTCAGAAGCTTCTTGTTAGTAATTCTGACCATATTTGTAATTCGATAAATGTCAATTTATCTACAGATTTTCTAGTTAGCAGCAAAAGATTTCTGCTGGCCAATCTGATCTATATTTGAAAGTCTTAACTAATTGAGATAGAAATCACAATAATTTGGACTGTTTTAAAATAACAGCACAGTCTAGGTTGATTGCTAGATATTATTTTAACCAGTTTAGTTCAGTCTCTTGGGAACCATTTTACAAAACTACCCAGGTTACTCAGATGCTCAAGCATGGCCAAGAAGAATTTCTGTTTTCTAACTTTGTTACTAATAGATGAGTTAACTTGAAAAAAGTCAAAGGAAAATTAATTAGGCTTGTGAACATTTTAGTTTGTCAAATAAGCAAAATGGGTTGATTTGCTATCACTATTATTTTTATAAGGAATGAAGACTAACATGAAGGAGTAAATTCGAAGAATAGAATCTTTGTATTTTTTGGTCACACCCAGCAACACTCAGGGGTTACTCCTGGCTCTACGCTCAGGTATCACCCCTGGCAGGCACGGAGAACCATATGGGATGCCGGGATTCAAACCACCGTCCTTCTGCATGCTAGGCAAATGCCTTACCTCCATGCTATTTCTGCAGCAAAGAATAGAATCTTATACACACTTAACTTCATACAAATTCTTGGATGCTAAAAGCATATACTTGACCTCAGTAGTAATAAAAGTACCAAAAGGTAGAAGCAACCTAATGGTATCTAATAGACAGGTAAATAAAACATGATCCAAATCTACATTCGAATATGACACAGCTTTATAAAAGGAAAGAAATTCTAACTTGTTTTACAACATGCTCTGAGGACAGTAGTAAAATTTAATGTCAGCCACAAAAAAAGGCAAACCTTATGTCATTTTATTTCTATAGGGTGCCTAAAGTAGAAAAATATAGAGAGATAGAATCATGGTACCCAGAGATTGGAGGGAAGAGGTCATGGGAAGCCTTTGCCACCTAATTGTGACATTTCAGTTGTAAAGATGAAGATATGACAATAAAGGATCATGCAATGGTCATACAGCATAGAGATGGAACTTAATGCCACTAAAATGCATATTTAAAATCTGGTAAAATGGCAAGTTTTCCTTTGCTAATTTACTTCTATTAAAAGAAATCTGCAAAGTTTGGGACCAGAGTACAGCAGGTAGGTGCATACTATGCACAAGTATGACCTGCTTTGGATCCCCATCACCCTATATGATTTCCTGAACATCTCTAGGAGTAATTCCTTAAGGCAGAACCAGGAAAAAGCTCTTAGCCGCCCCAATGATTCCCAAATCAAAACCAAACCCAAAGATTGCAAAGTTCCCCCCCTTCTTTTTTTATTGACATTTTTTTTTTTGCATTTGAAACACTCCCCAAAATAAAGCTACCTGCATTAGTTTAGAGAGAAGGAAAGATCTGTGTATACAGCCACAGTGGTGAAATGCAATGTCCCAGGAGCAACTCACAGAAATCTTTGGATTTCAGACTGGCAGTAATGATTCCACCTATGCTGGGCAATAGAAAGCCACTTCCAGATCATCAAACACATTTTTGGCATGCTTATGGTATGTATAGCCTCAAAATTCACATTTATACTCTTGTAAATTAATGCTTCTTGAATAAATTAGTTTTTTTTTAATAAAAAGAACACACACAATTCTCCACTGTGCTGGCAAGACTATATTGTATATTGTATTTTGTAGGTCAAAATGATAGTACACTGTCCAACCAGGTTTAATCCCTGGCACCCCTGAACCCACCAAAAATGATCCGTGAGTGCAGAGCCAGGAGTAAGCCCCTAAGATCTCTGAGTATGGCCAAAATGAAAAAAAAAAATTCTCTCAAACCAATAATTATCCCAGACAGAGTTAACTTGTATTTCAGAGCACTTGCTATGTTTTATGGGCACTGATATGTAGTAGAGAAGACATCCACAACTTTTCAGTGAACCAAAAAGTTGGCACCCAGAGTTGTCTGAGTAGGGAATAGCAATGTGGGGACATTTGGATTTTCTTTGCAAAGCAGAAAAAAAAAATGCACAAAATAAAGCAAAGCAATTTAAAACATGGAAAAGGAAAAATGTTCTCTGGACAGAGTTAATTATTTGTGAAATTACAAAAAAAGCAGTACCGTTCCTTACTATATGAGTTGCTTTTTTAAATATACATGTATACAATACACTTAATATACATATTATATAATTCACAGGTATTATATAATATACAAACCAATTGGAAGCTAGTGATGACTGGTATTTATTTAAATTAATCTGTTCTCAGAATACAGATGCTGATAGCCAATAAGGTGGGCTCTATAGCTGGAATTTGTAGTCATAGAATTTTCATACTGTGTTAAGAATCTCTGTGGGTGATAATAGAGTACTAAAATAGCTAGCATTGCATTGATGTTTCTCACCCTCTACATTTGTTCATTTCCTTTGCCAGAGACACATACTTAACTTGTCTTGGTAGATTTTTGTTATGTGCCTTTCAGATGGAAAACTGTATTCAAGCATTCCAATTTTATCAAGTAGCAAAAACACCCAGGCTGTTGGCCAAAATTCGCATGTTTGTTTTTGCGTTCCATACCAGATATCTCAGTACTGAAGAATAATAACAATCTTCTAAAATGTTTTTGAATCTATAATTCCAGCAGCAGGTTGATTCACTTAGCCATTTCCATTAAGACAATAATTATTGGCATATAATTAGTAGGAATCAGTCTGTGTAGTTAAAGTTATTGATTCCAGTTGAATTAGTCTTTTTAGGCAGTAACTGATTTCAAGAACCTACTATATGTAATGATCTACTACAATTTCTTATCTTTGTCCAGCACTTCAAAACTGTGAAACTCACATAAGGAGTAGAAATAGTGGGAAGGATAACAATGAAATGCAGTCACAAAGAGATTAGATGCTTTTCTCAGTATCATAAAATCTAGGTTTTCTTTTTTTCAAATTTATTTCATTTTTCTTAGGTTTGTCCTACATCCCTCACGGGTCATATGATATAATTGGACCTAAGTTCAACTACCTTTTCCTGAGCTTTTCAGAAAGCTAAGGTTAACTATAAGATGACTTTGAAATAATCAAACTATATGATTATAAATATTACCAAAAATTCCTTCTACAGACCTTAAACTTGGGAGGATAAAGAAACATCTTAGATGCTGAAAGATAGTACAGAAGACAAGACACTTGTCTTGCATGCGACCAATCGGAATTTTATCCTAGCACTTCATATGGTTTATTGAGCAACTTACAGGAAAGGGCAGAGCCAAAAATAAGCACAGCTGGGTATAGTGCCAAAACCAAATGAATAAATAGATATTTGGCTATATTTATGTATAACTTAGGGTTGAAAGTTTAATGAATCTGAAGGAGACAGGCCATTCATTGTTCATTTCAGGGACCTAAAAATACCATTGTGTGCACATTTTATATAGTCCAGACACTAGATTCAAATGGAGTTTCTTCATTTCTGGCAAAGGAGAAAACAGACATATCTACTTTGATAGCTTAATTTGGGACTATAGTGAATAGAAAAGCAAATTAATGTGAAAAATATAAAATTATTGCCAAAATTGTACATAAAATATATACATAATTAATTTAAAGTGGTTCTAATTTCAAACTGTATTTTTTAAACATTTAGAAACTACTGATATTTTTGGTGCACTACATTGGGTGTTTGCTTTGCTTTCAGCCAACTGCTTTGCTTCAATCACCAGCATTCCATATGCCGCACCCCAACCCTACTAGCAGTGATTCCTGAGTATAAAGTGAGGAGTAAACATTGAAAACTTCCAAGTGTGGTCCAAAAATTAAAAAAAAATAATTACTGATACCTGTATACTTTTTAGTGAATCTTTTATAGTCATAACAATTATTTTAGCCTTTTTTTCACAGTTTATTGTTTTATATCTTTAGCATTGATATAACATTTTTACAAATCTCTTGTAAATCATAAAAAATAGGTCTTCCTACCTATATTTGTACTTTGTAATAACTAAAACTTCACCAATTTACACTTCTGAATATGTCTACTTCTCGCAATATGTTCTGCAAGTGACTAGTGACAATTTGACTACTTGTTAATAAAAATGTTAATAATATAATAATAAGATATAGCAATAAGTATATCAGATAACACTCTTATCTCTATGTATTCAAGTCCTTATTTAAGAGGAAAAAAACACCAACTTTCTTCTTTCTACCTTATTCAGTTAATTCTCTATTATGTCATTTCTAAAGGAACCTTTTAATAAAAAGTCCATTGCTTCTTGAAGTAAAAGCTGAAAAAAGATCAACCACTCATCAGTTGTACATATTGTATTCTATATTATACATGAAACTCACCCCTGGAGTCCATGCTCAGAAGCCGTGCAGAGTATAATGATTATGTAATGATCCATGTTGTAAACTTTCTGCTTGTTTCTCTCAGGTCAGATCTGTACCACAAGAAGAAAGCTCTTTTGATAGCTCAGATTTTCCTAGAATAGAAAATAATTTAATTGTTCTAATACTTCCTCTCTAATCTCATCCATTTTTTTATTCTTTGTTCATAAAATGCATTCCCTCTGCTCTAGGGCTCCAGACAGATGAGGTGTACACCCAGAATTTGGATTATGAACAGATTAATTATCTGCAACTTATTACACCTCTTTATAATATCTGTAGGCAATAGGAACACTGCTTTTTCTCTACCTATTGAACCATGACTGAGAGTCTTTCAAAGACTCTTTCTTCCTTTCTTTTTTTTTTTTTGGCCACGCCCATTTGACACTCAGGGGTTACTCCTGGCTAAGCACTCAGAAATTGCCCCTGGCTTGGGGGGATCATATAGACGCCAGGGGATCGAACCGCATGCTAGCGCTTGCAAGGCAGACACCTTACCTCTAGTGCCACATCACCGGCCCCTTTCTGGTCACTTTCAAACAATGAATTCTCTTAGGAAGAAAATTTCCTTAGCAACATATCTCTCAAAAAAGTTAAAACTGTGTTTTTTGAATTTTGGGTCTGACACCAATATTGTAAAATTTTAGGAATAGCAACCTCAAACAGTCTGTTTATCACAAATTTGACCTACAAGACAATGAGAAAGGCCCATATTTCACTGATGTGTTCTACATGTTAGTTCATAGTTACTTACTATCTTAAAAAAGTAAGGGCTAGGGAACAGAGCAATATCACAGCAGATAGGGTGTTTGCCTTGCATTTGGTCATCCCGGGTTTGATCCCTGACATTCCATGTGGTGCCCTAAGTCTGCCAGAAAGGAATTCTGAGTGCAGAGCCAGGAGTAATCCTTAGCACTACTGGGTGTGGCCCCAAAACAAACAAACAAAAAGTAAGGACTAAAAATTAGAAAAGGTCTGATGCTATATGATTTTTTGCCTTGAGTTCTTTGCATTCTTGGAGTTTGCCTTGCAAGTGGTCAGTTTAGGACAGATGGTGGTTTGAATCCCAGCATCCCATATGGTTCACCCTGTGCCTTCCAGGAACAATTTCTGAGCACAGAGCCAAGAGTAACCCCGAGTATCACTGGGTATGGGCCCCCCCCAAAAAAAAACAAACAAAAAAAAGAAAATAGAAAATAACAATGCAATATGATAGGATTATGAACAAGTGAAAGATGGTCAAGTAAAGAATACATTATGAAGCAGACATAAAAGTTGATTACAGTGGCTTGTTGCCACTGTTCCAGGCTGGGACAACACTCTTCCTAGGAAGCTAGGACCATGAACAGATCTGTGTCAGTGCAAGGCAAATGCAGATCCAGATTATAATATAGATGGGGTTATTCTTCTAGTTTCAGATCTCTCTGTAACCACATGACCTATTAGATTCAAATGAATTGAAGAATCTGATTCAGACTGGATTTATAAAGCATCAAACATGGATTAATACATTTACTCCTTCAATTTATCATTGCTTTACACACTAAAGAATTTCAAGATTTTACCACCTGCCTATGTATGACTCAACAAACCTAACTCTAAGGTTTTAGTGCCAAACCACGACTAAACAGAATTATCCTGTAAATCTCCTACACATTTTAATCTACAGTAGCTATCTAAGTTTTAATCAATCCTATAGTGGGTTGTTTTTATTTGCTGGAAATAACATGCATTTACTTTATTTGCAGCTACATATTAGTAAAATATTCTGATTGCCTTTTACTTCCTTACTTTTTTCATTTGTATGATCACCTTAGGTCCCATCCATTTTGTTCCAAATGGCATGTTTTCACATATATAAAATTGAAATAGTATTATTCCTTTGAGTATCTAGCTTTGGGGAACCATATGGGATGCCAGGGATTGAAGTGAGGTTCATCCAAGTAAGCCATGTCCCGTGTACAAGACAAATGCCCTACCACTAGGCTATTGCTCCGGCCCCCATTATGACTTCTTTATTCAGCCATTTGTCAATCAGCATTTAAGATGATTTTATGTTTTGGCTGTAGTGAATAATGCTGCGTAGAGTATAAACTTTCTTGATGTCTTCATATCTTACAGATAAATATTTAAAAGTGATATTTCTGGATCATATGATGATTTTAAAAAATAATACCATTGTTTCAAAGATTTTTTTTTTGTTGTTTAATTTTTTTTCTGGGGCTGGAGCACTGGCTCAGCGATAGGGAGTTTGCCTTCCATGCACTGACTCGGACTGCGGTAGATCTCCCGAATCCCATATGGTCCCCCCAAGCAAGGAGCGATTTCTGAGCACACAGCCAGGAATAACCCCTGAGAGTCAGAGGGTGTGGCCCAAAAGGCAAGATAAAGCTTTCCTTTTAAGCACCATGATTACATACATGATTGTAGTTGGGTTTCAGTCATAAAAAGAACACCTTCCTTCACCAGTGCAACCTTCCCACCACCAAATGCCCCCCATCTTCCTCCTTCCCTACCCTCTGCCTATTTTCCAGAAGGCATTCTACTTCTCTCACTCATTAACATTGTCATGATACTTAGGGTAGTCATCTATCTAACTAAACTCACAACTATATGCGATGAGTTTCACATTGAGAGTCAGTTTAAGAACTAATTTTTTTTGTAGAGAAGTATTCATGGAAAATTTCTCTGAAATGGTGGTGGTAGTCAAAAAGTGCCCTTTATACAGTATAGATTAGGCATACTATTTTCCTTTGCAACATGTAATTATTACATTCTTTACCTACTCACTAATGCTTCTTCTTTCATGCAATTTTTTTTCTTTTTGGTAAGTGAAGTAAATAGTCACCTATATAAAATTAAATAGATGTATTGACCTTACATGTAGTTGATTAAACATATCTTGTGTTCAAGTATTAAGAGTGCTAAATAATGTCCTCTGTTTGGTATCATTAGGTATAAAAGTTAAAAGAAATAATTCATACTCAATTAACTGGATTTGAATATTGATCCCAAAGGAACTCTATGGTAAATGTTTCTAAGATAACATTTTCTCAATTTGCCTTTCCCTTCAAGTTATATTCTGAACCTAGGCCAGAGAATTCTGTCCAAAATGAAGGCAGTTTATTATCTATAGCATAGGAATAAAACACATCTCTAAAATAAGTGGGATGAACTGAGTATATTGCAGATGTGTAGAACACGGAATTCTATTGAGTGGTTTCTGAAATCTTTAACTATTATCTTCTGTTATTGCTAGAAAACTGGATGAAAGAAAAACTCTTTGGGTTCCACATGCAATCCCCTGCAACTATCTCCTAAATTCCCATTGACTTAGATTAAAAAAAAAAACTGTAACAAAATTTTTCTCATCATTATTTGGATTCATTTCTAAAGATAAATATAACTGATGTAATTTAAGATTTCATTCTTATAAAATACATTGATTCCACTCATAAATTTTCTTATCTTTGGATGTAATTATCTACATCATTGATACAATACTATTAAGTAAATAATAGGTTACCACTAATAACATAAAATGAAACTTATTTCAAAATATAATATATATTTAAAAAATAAAACCGACTTAAAATATTCAGTGAGGGAGAAGAGAGAATGTCTTATAGCAAGAAATTAAAATGGGATATGATGATGTTTTAAAAAAAGATTTTATTAATTTTAAATTAAACACACATGAGATTTTAAATTAAAATGATATCTGAGGTTTTAAAACCATCAGGTTCTATGATTAATATAGTAATTATATATTTGATTGAAATATTAAGCATGAGGAAATAAATAAGAGTTTGAAAATATATATTCTCATTAGTAATGTAGGTTTAAGTACAAAGTCCAGTAAAAATATGGTTTGCTTCTAGGAGATGAATAATATTATTTACAGAACTCCTTTGAAAAAGTCAAGGTGTTCTCATTTGCATATACAGCCTGATCAGTAAATTATGACCCTGAATTCCAAATCATTGTTCTTTAAGGTTGAGCTCAGAAATATACTTTGTGGGCCAACATCCTTTACTTGTTTTTCTCATTTTCTTTGACTTAATTAGAGGATAACACTGAGAAATCTGTATAAATGAAAGATTGCATTTCCATCATATTAAAACGACAGGATAAAGGAAAAAGATTTGTTGGAATAT
>PVKC010034475.1:0-13711 GCA_004027635.1 Crocidura indochinensis
TAGTGGTCAGGAGGGCAATAGAAGGTAGAAAGCTTGCCACAAAGAGCAGTGAGTACAGTTAGGGTAGAGTAAGGACCACTATGACAAGGAAAGTTGGTACTCTCAATAAAAATAGGATGCTAAAAAGGGATAAAGTGATATGCATTATACATACCCCTTTGTTAACAGTAGTAAATCACAATGTTGAAAGGGAGAATAAAAGGAAGAGAGAGAAAAAAAGAGAGAAGTAAAATGTCTGATAAAAGGCAGACATGGGAAGCTGGGAGAGAAACTGGGGACATTGGTGGCTGAAAAATGTGCTCTGGTGTAGGGTGCTGTATTTATGACAAAAATTTATTCATGGGGGGCCAGAGAGATAGCATGGAGGTAAGTGGTTTGCCTTTCATGCAGAAGGTCGGTGGTTCGAATCCCAGCATCCCATATCGTCCCCTGAGCCTGCCAGGACCAATTTCTGAGAGTAGAGCCAGGAGGAACCTCTGAACGCTGCCGGGTGTGACAAAAACCAAAAAAAAAAATGTATTCATGAAAATTTTGTAAACACACTGCTTAAATAAAGTAATTATTATTTTAAAAGGAAAGAAATAGTCATTGAGGTCCTAGGTGGGGGATGGATACACTGGTGAGAGGTATAGTGCTGGAATTATGTGCTTGGGAAACATTAACAGTACCATAAATCACAGAACAATTTTTAAAAGTTTAAAAAATATTTATGATGATGAATTTTATGTCATATATATTTAACCAGCATTAACAAACTCCCAAACAACACTACTGCTGTTCAAGCAAGCATCAAGTACTAAGTGCAGTCACAAGTGTCTTTGTGATATCGTCAAGTGTGTCTCCCACTCCCAGCTGATCTGTCAGCCACAGAGTACAAGAAAATATGATCAAGTTTAATATCCTTCTTCATTCTAGGCAGAATTAAACCTTCAGTGTTTCCTGTCAAATGCACTTTTGTATGCTTTATTATTATTATTATTATTATTATTATTGCCTATCATGTAAAAATTTCCTGTTGAGGTTCTAAATCCTTGAACAAAAGCCCTTCAAACCTAAATGCTCATACGCATCCTGGGAGTTCCTTTGCACACCTATGCTCTGCAGCTATTAAGAGACTTTGTGGGCGTCTGGCCACACAGCAGGGGCATCACCTCCTATGTCAACAAACTACAGTGAGGAAATAATAAATATCAGATATTTAAGCACATCCATTTCCATGGATCAAGTTCGACTCTACTACAACATGCACTAGTGCTAAAAACAAGAACACAAAAGAAAACCAAGAATTTACTCTAATATACAAAATATTTCCCATTAATAAGTGGACCACTAGGATCACTGATATCCCAAGAATAACAAGACCATTGTTTCTTGCTGGTATTGTAGGTTCAAGAAGTTCAGAGACACTATGGCCTTAAGTGGGTAATACTCCACCAAAAGTAGGAAGCTAGGTTAATTTCTACTCAGACAACATAAAGAGAAGGGTGTTATAGGGATACTAAATGTCAATGAAGTAATAAATATAAATCTTTATTTTATACTTAAATATAAGGATTGGGGATGAAGGGATAGTACAATGGGTAGGGCACTTGCCTTGCACATGATCGATTTGAGTTTGATTTCTTGAATGTATTTGCAGGGGAAATAGATCCTTTCAAGTTCTTTGGTTTCTAAAAATCTCCCTAGTGATGTCTGATTTACATAACATAACTTTTGGGGTTTTTTTGTTTTTGTTTTTGTTTTGTTTTTGGTTTTGGTTTTGGTTTTTGGTTTTTGGGTCATAGTTTTAAGGTATATAGTAACACACAAGAAGAGGTGGCCTGCCCAGGGTCTGGTGTTTCATGCCATAGAGACACTTGTTAAGGCTAAAATCACTTCCTCCTATGTTGGAAAACAAGACCCCTAGGATCAAGAGGAGAACAGGCTCTGAAGAGAGTGGAGGCAGGTCAGGGAGAAGGTCAAGGTGGTCTGTTCAGAGAAGAGTGTGGCAAGTTGCCAGTGAAGATACCTGCAGCAAAGGGCAGCAGGCAGGGAGAGTACCATCCCTGCCTACTACTCTATATGCCCCACCCTCTCTGAGTATCTATCTAGTGGGATACAAGAATTGATGGAACCCTGGATCCTGCCCCTGAGCAATCATTCACTTCAAAGAACAACAAACACAAACTACATTCTCAGGGGGTCAGAGAGATAGCATGGAGGTAAGGCATTTGCCTTGCATGCAGAAGGTTGGTGGTTCAAATTCTGGCATCCCAGATGGTCCCCTGAGCCTGTCCGGAGCGATCTCTGAGCATAGAGCCAGAAGTAACCCCAGAGCACTGATGGGTGTGACCCAAAAACCAAAACAAACAAACAAAAAACTACGTTCTCAGGAGAAGGCCAAATCACTGCTTAACAATAAATCCCTTATCAAATTGTTGAATTTTTTTCTTTGTATTTATTTTTGTTGTTTTAGTTGTTTTTTTGGGGGGTGGGGGGCATACTCATCAGTGTTTCTTGGCTCGTTACTCCAGGATCATTCCTGGCAGGGCTCAGGGAAACATACAAGGTTCAATTCTAAGTCAGCCACTTGCAAGACCCTACCCTCTGTATATACTACCTCTCTAGCCCTTGGACATAGGTATTAAGGTGCAGGAAATTATGAACTCATTGAATTTGCCTTCTTTTTTTTTTAACTTTATTTTATTTATTGATTGGTTGATTTGGGGGCCACACCCACTAGTGCTCAGAGATCACTCTTGGCTCAGAAATCACTCAGAAATCGCCCCTGGCAAGCTGGGGGACCATATGGGATGTTGGGAATCGAATCAGGTCCCTCCCGGGTTGGCCACTGTGCTATTTCTCCAACCCCATAAATTTGCCTTCTAAAGCTTCTAGAAGTAATCCTTCTAAAGGATTTACTTCAAAGGGGGATTGAATTTACCAATCTTTAAATTCTCTATTCCTTCATTTTTCTAGTTTCTACATAGTCAATAAATACCTAAAGAGAAAGGTCTTTATCCACAAATAAAAGCACTCTGGGTCTTCTAAAGAAAGTCATTTCCATACTCTAAGCAAAAGCAGCTATAACAATTTTCAAAGAAATGGCCCCGGGAGAGGAAAAAAGACAATATTTATTATCACTTTTTCCACATGAATCACAGAAATCATATTTTTGGGACTGGCACTATTAACATCTGCTTTTGCTCATTTTCCTTTTCTGTTTTTCTTGTTTTGTTTTGGGATCACACCTTGAGATGCTCAGGAGTTACTCTAAGCTCTGCACTCAGAAATTACTCCTGGAGAGTTCAGGAAGCCATGTGGGTGCTAAATAATTGAACATGGGTCAGCTACATGCAAAGCGATGCCCTTCTATCTGCTGTACTATATCAGACCAGAATCTCTCCTGATTCATTTTTAATCATTTTTCTGAACACCTGAACATTTCTGATTTCAAAATTCACTGAGCACCTACTATCTTATAGATACAAGATACATGTTGGGATGATCAAGTCAGGGAGCCAAGAAAATACTTCACAATGAGACCATCAAAGAGTCAATCCTAAATTTGCCAAATAACTTGGCTGTACCCTCTATGGTTTGAGCAAAGTCTCTTAGACTTTGTTTCTTTCTAATAATAATCAATTCATGATTAAAGCTTTTAATAGTGAAAAATACTTTTGACTATAAAGAAAAAATGTAGTCTTTTGGTATAGAGAGATACCTATAAAAAAGGTATCAAAAAAAGGTATAAAAATTAACCACCTTAACAATCAGAGTGAACGTCATACATACATACATACATACATACAGAGTGAGATCATATATTCCAGCACTGAGAATATAACAAGTCATATAGCATATTGCCAGAAATCTTAAACAAATCACAGAAAAGCAAGATCAAGTTCAAATGGAGGAAAATCATCATGTAGTTGGCATGTCAAGAATGACAGAGATCTGTGGCACTGTTCTTGATGAAAAATCAGAATTGTGTCAACTAACATTGTGTGGGATATTCATTGAACAGAACATTAATGGGGACAATATTGGGCAATTTTCAACTATGGTCATGTCTGCAGATGAGGTTTTGTCTATCAACATAGTCCATTGTCCTATGTAAGAAAAAAACCCAGTCTTCTCAGGAAACATAATCTTATTAATTTTTTTTATTAGTTTAGCATTCACTGGGTATGAAATCACCAATAAAAGTAGAAATGTGAAGAAACTCTTGTCCCATTCTTATAACTCCTATTGGTTTAAAATCAGCGAAAGTCCATTAAACGCATAGAGAAAAAAAGAAATGTTATATTTAGTTAAATTGAAGATACAAGTGTTTGTAAAATAGATCAAAATGTATGGTTCATGACTTAAAAAATGCAAACTACTTGGGACATTGGTGGTGGGAATGCTGCACTGGTGAAAGGGGTGTTCTTTACATGACTGAAATCATACAACTACAAGCACATTTGTAATCCCAGTGTTTAAATAAACATTAACAATGCAAACTAAAACAATACTTTTATCACTTTCGTTTTTATCCTTGTAGCCTCTTGAAGAAATACATGGTTTATTAATGCATATTTTGCTATATATAATTCTCCTACACATAAAAATAAATAGGTGAAATCAACAGATGAAATTTTACTTCTAACTTCTTCACATTCTAATTTTAACACCTTTGAATCACTTTAAGATTGTTGTGGGTATCTGTGTAATTCCACATAATGTAATTCTCTAAGGATGGAAGTGACACAGCAGTTTCTCAAGCAAATATTCCATGATTATTTCCAGTCTTCTCTTCTAAACCACTGAAGCCCATTCTGCAGGCTTTAATTCATGACCTTTTCAGAGGGAGCTGAGGATTGTGTGAAAAATTGAAGCTTGGTATTTCTTTACATGGCTGGTGATCACCAAGCTGACATGAACTGCAGCCCTGTGTTCATTGTGTGCTGAGCATTAAGAGCAGAAACACAACACCACCCACCTGGCAGGGAGAAATTAAAATAACACGGAGTTTGTGACACGTTCAGATTTCAGAGAAGTTCAGATTTGTGAAGTGGGTGCGTCTGAAAGTTGAAAGGTAGTCTAAAATATTTAATGCTATTGTTTTGTGAGTAGGAGTGTACACTGATTCTGTACCCTCCAAAATGATACTGATAAGCACACATAAATTTTCTGGTGTTCTTTTTGCATAGCCAGATAAAGGAACATAACTTGATGTATAGTGTGTAATTATTTCATCAAAATTATATGCCTTTATTATATCGATGCATTCCCTGTTTCCCAAAGCAAAAAATATTCCATCTATTAAAGCAAGGCTAAGAAGTCCTTTTTAAACTCCTTCAGAATATAAAAAATATAGCTTTTCCAACTCATTTCATGAGGCCAGAATTACCTTGAAACCAAAATCATACAAGTAAATAAATGACAGACTAAATGACCAGTAATGATTATTGATGCAAAATATAACTAATGTGGGCCTGGGAGATAGCATGGAGGTAAGGCCTTTCATACAAAAGGTCATCAGTTCGAATCCCGGTGCCCCATATGGTCCCCCGTGCCTGCCAGGAGCAATTTCTGAGCATGGAGCCAGGAGTAACCCCTGAGCACTGCCGGGTGTGACCCAAAAACCAAAAAAAAAAAAAAAAAAAAAAATATATATATATATATATATATATATAACTAATGTGGGGCTAGAGAGATAACATGTAGGTAGGTGTTTGCCTTGTATGCAGAAGGACAGTGGTTTGAATCCCGGCATCAAATTTGGTCCCTTGAGCCTGCCAGGAGTGATTTCTGAGTGTAGAGCCAAGAGTAACCCCTGAGCACTGCTGGGTGTGACCCAAAAACCAATATACTTATTTAATGCAACAATTCTCAATTAAATACCATTAAATAAGGATCAGAGAGAAAGTATAGTGTGTAAGGTGCTTGCCTTGCATATGGCCAAATCTGGGTTTGATCACCAGCATTCCATATTGTTCCACAGGCACCACCAGAAGTAACTCCTCATTGCAGAGTCAAGAGTAACCTCTGAGTATCATTGTGTAATACTCAGTGTGGCCTATAACCAAAACAATAATAGCAATAATCATAGGTCAATAATATTAACTAAGTTCAATAGAACCGTGAATAAAACATAGACCAAAATTAAGTGATATTTATTCCTACAATGCAAGGGACAGTGAATTCACAAATTAATCAATGTAATATACTACAAAAACAAACAAGGGACAAATGTCAGATAATCACCTCAAAAGGTGCAGAAAAATTAGTTGACAAAATTCAACATCTCATGATAAAAGATCTCAACAAATTGGATATAGAGGGCACATAACTCAACATGATAAGGGTAATACATAATAAACCCACAACTGAAATTCTATCCAATGAAAAAAAATAAGTTTTTCCTCTGAGGTAAATCATAAGGGATGGATACTCATTCTCATTAGTTTTTTTTATTTAGCATAATTATAAGTTCTATCTGGGGCAATTAGGCATGCAAAGGAAATAAAAGACAAAAATATATATATATTGTGTGTGGTTTTTGGGTCACACCCGGCAGTGCTCAGGGGTTACTCCTGGCTCCATGCTCTGAAATTGCTCCTGGCAGGCACGGAGGACCATATGGGGCCCCAGGATTCGAACAGATGACCTTTTGCATGAAAGGCAAATGCCTTACCTCCATGCTATCTCCCGGTCCCCGCAAAAATATTTTTAAAAGGAAAACTCTCTGGGTCTAGAGAGAAACAGAACGGCTTGCTTTACATGCAGATGACATGGGTGCAATCTCTCGCACCTTACAGGATCCCCTAAGCCCACCAGGAGTGCAGAGCCAGGAGTAATCCTTGAGCAGTCAGGTATGGTCCAAAAACCAACAAACAAATAAAAGTAAAACTTTCTCTATTTGCAATGGAGCAAAATAACATATATAGATTACCCCAAACCTAAAATTAAAGAAAAACTGTTAGAACAAATAGAATAATATATTAAGTTTTTTAGTGTAATGGGCCCAAAGAGACAGTATACAGGTAGGGTATCTACTTGCCTGTGCTCAAAACAAACAGTTTGTTTCTTGTCAATGTATATTGTCCCCTAAAAAATATCAGGGATCATTCTTGAGCACAGAGTCAGGAATGGCCCTTGAAAACCAAAGGGTATGGTCCACCATTTACCCCACTTCCACAAGTTTTTAGGATAAAAATTTATACCCCCCAAAAGTGGTTTACTACACTATAATGAACCATCAGAAAGAGACATTTTTAATAACCTTATTTCAACTGAGCTCAAACATAAAATACTAAGGAATACATTTAATCAAGAAGGTGAAACATGGGCCAGGCAGTGGCGCTGGAGGTAAGGTGCCTGCCTTGTCAGCTTTAGCCTAGGATGGACCACAATTCGATCCCCCGATTTCCCATATGGTCCCCCAAGCCAGGAGCGACTTCTGAGCACATAGCCAGGAGTAACCCCTGAGCGTCATTGGGTGTGGCCCAAAAACAAAACAAAAAAAAAAAAAAAGAAGGTGAAACATCTGGACACTGAACACTATAAAATATAGATGAAAGAAATTGAACAACATGAATTAGTAGAAAGGTAGTCTATGTTCATTGGTTAAACTGAGGAATATGATATTATTATACATCTGTACTACATAAAGAAATATACAGGTTCAAAGTGATATCCTTAAATATCTTTTTACATAGATACAAAAAAAAAACCTTTAGAGTTTTGAGTCTATAAAATACCCCCAAAGAGCAAAAGAAATCTTGAGAAAGAACAAAGCTAGAGGCAATTCAGTTGCTGTATTACAAGCAATAATGATCAAACAGATGGTATTGATATATATATTTTTGTTTGTTTGTTTGTTTTTGGGTCACACCCAGCAGTGCTCAGGGGTTACTCCTGGCTCCATGCTCAGAAATTGCTCCTGGCAGGCACGGGGGACCATATGGGGCACCGGGATTCGAACCGATGACCTTTTGCATGAAAGGCAAACGCCTTACCTCCATGCTATCTCCTGGGCCCCGGTATTGATATTTTTAAAAGACATGTAGTTCAATGAAGTAGAATGGGGAAGGCAAAAATAAATATACAAATCAATCTACAATAAGGAAACTAGAATATACAATGGGTAAAAACAGTCTCTTCAATAAATGGAATTAGAAAAATTGAACCACATGCAAAAAAAGGCTATATTCATTTTTGGCACTACACACAAATAACACAATAAAATAAAGGGTCAAAGGCATGAACAAAAGTCTAGAAGCTATAAAACACTATAATAAAATATAGATTGTAGTAAATTCTGCTTATGTTGGCTTTGAAAATATATTTTTGGATTAAAAGCAAAAGCAACAAAGTAAATAAATGGCACTGCATGAGAAAAGGATAACAAAGGAAATGACCCACAAAATAAAAAGACAAACTGTGCATGAGAGAAAAATTAACAGATAAACATATAAGCTTATCAGATATATTTTCTCTATACATTTATATTCTCTCTTTTTTTTTTTTTTTTTTTTTGGTTTTTGTGTCACACCTGGCAGTGCTCAGGGGTTACTCCTGGCTCCATGCTCAGAAATTGCTCCTGGCAGGCACGAGGGACCATATGGGGCACCGGGATTTGAACTGATGACCTTTTGCATGAAAGGCAAACGCCTTACCTCCATGCTATCTCCCGGGCCCCACATTTATATTCTCAGTAGCAAAAATATCTAATTGTAAAAATAGGCAAAGGATCTGAATATTTCAAAAATGCATTTTTCTGTCATAATTTTTTGCTTCCTTTCAATAACTCTTTGGCAAAAACAAGGTTATAAACCATCTCTTATGTTTAATCCACACATTTAATATTTTGATTTAAGTCATAAACCATTATTTCAAGTTAATTTTATATCTGAAATGGCATTTGAGTGGAAGTTTTATTTCTTAGTTTATACTTGCAATTAACCTATAGATGCCACAGCATGTATTTTAAACAAGCAAGACAACAATGAAACATTATCTTATGCCAGTAAGGATGGCACATTTCAAAAATATTGGGAACAATTTGTGTTGGCAGGGATGTGGTGAAAAGAAATTTATCCACTGTCTGCTCCAACCCTTATGGAAAACAGTATGGAGGGTTTTCAGTAAACTCAGAATCAAATTGCCATATGACCTAGCAATCCCACTTTTGGGTATCTACCTTCAGAACAACAACAACAGCAAACCCTCATCAAAAGGATGCATGCACACCACTTTTAACACAGCACTCAGTGCAAAACCTAAGAAGTTGGAATCGACCTTCAATAACATACCCGACAACAGACAAGTGGATCATGAAGATGTGGTACATGTGGTACATATATACAATGGAACATTGCATAGTTGTAAGGAATGATAAAATCATGCAACTTGCTGTATAATGGATGGAAATGGAAAATATTGTGTTAAATGAAGTAAGCCAGAAAAAGGATAAATACAAGATATCATCTATGTGTGGTATTTAGAATAAATGCATTAGGAAATAAAATGGCTTAAATGGGGTTTGTCTAGAACACTCTTGGTTCCAGTGTATATATGAGGAGAAGAAAAAAACATTGAACGGAGGAGGAAAAACACAAATATGAAGTATGTGGGGTCAAGGGGTCTCAAGTGCATTGGTGGTGGTAAAAAGGACAGAACTAGATATCCAAGCCAAAGTCAACAACAGTGAAATCCTGAGACTCAAACTTAAACAATCGAAACTTAAAATGGACCTGATATGCTGGCAGGCTAGGGGTGAGGGGCAGTTAGGATGCACTTTGGGAACATCAGTGGAGGGAGGTCAACACTAGTGATGGGATTGGCCCTGAAACATTGTATGTCTGAAACCCAAATATGAAGAACTCTGTAAATCACAGTTTCAATAAAATATTTTAAAAAGTGCTTTGCCTTATTTTAATAGGAAAACATTTTAGTAGCTAAAAAATAATCAAGTATTTTTAGAAGGTGGTATTTTAGGGTAAATAACACTTGATCGGTGGCTTGAAGCATTTGTTACAGTGTCAAATGAAGTTTAAAGAGGTTCCTAGAGCAATTCAAAGTGGTCTTAAAATTCCAAGCATAGTAAATACTTCTGTTACTGACTGTGGTACTTTGAGGAGCACCAATCACCCAGGAAAAGGACAATGTGCAGACCAGTTTGACTATGAAAGAAAAAAAAAACCTTGTAGAGGTTTTAAAATGCATGGAAGGTCAAGTACGAATGTGTCTATGAAAAATGCTACCTTTTGTTCTGCAGGTAACAGAGATGCAGTAAGGTTGAGCAGAAAGTAGTTATGTAAGCAAGTGGACTAAATAACCAGTGCAGGTCAGAACCATAGCACAGCAGGTAGATCATTTACCTGACAGACAACCTAGGTTTGATCCCTGGCATTCCATAGGATTCCCTGAGCCTACCAGGAGCATAGAGCATAGAGTTACTCCTGAGCATAGAGCCAGGAGTAACCCCTGAGAATTGCTGGATGTGCCCTTTCAAATAAATAAGTAAATAGTCAGTGCAAAGGGAACTTAAGAACAGAGTTTAGAGACAAACTACTAAAGAGGTTTTCAAGGAACAATAAACAAGTACTGATGATCAAGCAACAAAGAAAATTAAGTAAGATTAACTCTTTGGTTTCTTTTGAGGGACTAGGTGTAAGTGGTAATTAGCACAAACATTCAAAAAGATGTAATCTGGACCTGGTATGGTATTGGTGGTGATAATAGTGAAAAGCAAAAAGAATAAAGAGGTACAGTAGAGACTGAACACTTAATATCTTTGAGAAGAAATAGGCCCAATGTCATCTCCAAAGGACCAGATTTTATAAAAAGACATTATTGTTATAATGCCCAGAGATGAGGGTTGGTAGGACTGGCTCACAATATGAAGCTCACCACAAAGAGTGGTGAGTGCAGTTAGAAAAATAACTACACTAACAACCACCATGACAATGTTAATGAGTAGAAGTAGAATGCTTGTCTTAAATACAGGCAGGGTGTTGGGGAGGAGGGAGGTCGGGGGCTTTGGTGGTGGGAATGTTGCACTGGTGAAAGGGAATGTTTTTTGTATGACTGAAACCCAACTACAATCATACTTGTAATTATGATGCTCAAATAAATATTTTATATAAAAATAGAAAAGAAACCCAAATACAATCATGTTTGTAATCAACGTGTTTAAATAAAGACATTAGAAAAAAATTAAATAAAATTGAGTTTTGAAAACAAAAAAATGATTAGATGTTAGAGAAAACTTAGAGGAACAAATAAATATTTGTGACCTTTACCCCAGTAAGGATTGATAAAGTGGCAAGATTATCCACAGGAATAAGATATAATAAATATTGAAATATCAAGATTAACAACATGACTTAAACCATCCAGGTACTAACCATTACCTGTAGTACTTTTCAGATGTCAGACTATTTCTTACCCTTTGCAGGAGGATCATTAACAGTTTTGGAATGGGCAAAATGAAACACAGAGTACTTAATGTACTTGCATAAAGTCACATATCTGGAAAGCTTTTTGGCCTACATAGAAATCCAGATAACTTCACACAAAGACCTGCAATATTAAGTTGCCCTCTGCCAAGGCCAGGAAGATTGTTACAAAATAGTGTATTTGGAGAGAAAGAAAACTCAGAAAAGAGACAGAAAATGAGCAGTCAGAGAGGTACATTCTGACACGAATGTGCTTCTGGCATGAGGATTATAAATATATACCATGCCAGATGGTCCTTAAGGCGATTATAGAATGAACTCCACATATTCAACTCATGAATTCTATTTAAACCATTATAAACCACCAACTTGGATACACACTCCATTTTTATCATTTTGAGATGAGTGGGACTGACTACTTGAAATATTTTTATGGATTCATTTCTCAAAGTTATAAATTTGTAGATGGAAGATGTTATGTTCTAACATTAAAAATAGATCTCTAGACACCATTGCCCAAGGTGTGGTACCTAGACTAGAGGCAATAGTAGTATCATCTGACAACTTGTTAGAAACACAAATTCTTAGTCCCACTTTAGAACTCAGGATCAAAATCCTCAGGGGTAGTAACTAGCCATAGTTTAATAAGCTCTCCAGATTATTTTGTTTGCTAATTGGGTTGGTTTTAAGGCCACATCCCATGGTGTGCAGGACTTTATCGTGGCTCTGCTCTCAGGGATTACTTCTGGGTCATGTGTGATGACAGGAATTGAGTCTCGGTTGGCTACCTGCAAGGCAAGCTCCCTATCCACTATCCACTATCCCCTCTTCACTATCCCTATCCACCGTATACTTGCTCTGGTCTTTCTCCAAGTGATTTTAATGCAGGTGTGAAAACGACTAGTCTTGAACATGAGAAGATTTGTTCATGCTTACAAAATCTTTGGACATACTTTATCTGCTCAGAAACTTAAGAGCACAAGCTCTGTATGCACTCAGAACTAACACATTTATCACAGGCGTTCATACAAGAATGGGCTTCAGATGTATTTATGAAGTCCTTTTCTTCTGGTGTAAGATGGCAAAAACACTTTTAAAAGGCCTTTTTCATCATCATGCGATGTTCACCTTTGGGGTTACCCTAGCCCCAACCCTAAGCCATTCGAAGATATAACACTGTGGTGAGAATTCATTTCCTGTTCTCAGACTTCAAAAAGTGACATGTCCTTTCCAATCAACAAGTTCCACCAAGAGACAAGCTAACTTATTACGTTACCAAGGAAGTGAATAAGCAAAGTTGAAGTTCAGTATGTGAGATGCACAAATTCCTGAACGTGATCAGTTAAAACTCTCACACTTTGCATCCCAGCCTTTCCTGTGCACTTCAACGACACCTGAATATCCTAGTCACTGCCCACATATTCCACAAGAATATGAACTTTTTCTTGTATTAGCCCCATTCAACAAAACCAGGTGGAAGTGTCTCATTCTAATGCTGTTTCTCTTCATATCCTTTGTACCTCCACTTAAGACATATGTCTAAAGTGTGAGAGATGCCCAGAATTGCCTTTTAGAATTACCATAAAATTTCCATCTCTAAATGGTGCCTGCCTAATTAGTGTGCTTTCAGGTTAGCTGGCACTTCTGATTTTCTGAAAGATCCAAGTCAAGAGGCAATAGAGCAGATTCTGGTTACTAACCTAGTTTTGTCTCAACTGTGCCCCTACCTCCTTGAGTGTATATGACAGTTTTTAAAACATTTTTTATCATGTGCATCTGTACACTCATATCCATGCCTAAAATAAATGACAAAATTAAATTGTCGTATGTGATTTTCAAAATTTATTGAATGAGTGACATACTTAGCACAACATGTAAAGTAGTGTTCGGTACTTGTACCAATATATTGTGGTCAATGATGTTGTTGTTATTGTTACCTACTGTTATTACTAGCAATTGGCAAAGTAAGAGCATAGAATAAAATACCAAGCAATGTCAACTCAAATGAAATCAAATGTTATGTTACCAGATATCTTTGGTAACTTCAGTTTGGGACATTCAATTAACATTTTTAGTTGGATAAATTTTCCTATCCTAGACTAAATTGGTGGATACTGTTGATTAATAATATTATCCAATAACATTCCATTGCATGCAGAAGTTTGGGGGGAACTGAAAAACATAATTAAAGTATTGACAATGGCCCTGCCCAGACTCACAAAGCACTACTAGCTGAAGGTGCAAACTCAGCTCTTTGTAGGTGTCATTTCTTTTTTTCTTTT
>PVKC010034476.1:0-13709 GCA_004027635.1 Crocidura indochinensis
CTCTGGCTTGAAACCGCCAGAATCAGGAGGTGGGGGGGGGTGTCTCTAACTTAATCTAATCTCCCCAGGAGTGAGCTCCAGGGGCAGGCCAGGTGTGAAAGGAGGAGGTGCAGCTGTTTGTCATGACTCTGGCTTGTAATGGTCAGAATCAGATTTACAGGAAAAACATTCAAACTAAAAGAGCTTCTTTTTGGGAAAAACTCCAAACTTTTCCTCATCAGAATAAGTATATCATTTGAAGCACATTCATGCTTGAAGATAAGACTGTTATTTTATTTTTTACAAAGAATATACCCCATTAGTGTATACCCCATAAGTGTGTCTTATTTTCGCTAATCTTTACATAAAAACACAGCTTTATATTTATTTTATAGTTTTCCTAAAATTTTATTTTATGGCCAACCCTATATGATATACCCATTTTCAAGTAAAAAAATATCTGTTAATGAAAAAGAGTAGTAATAATTGAGTCTAATGTGTAAATTGGGTGAATTGACATGTTTACATGAGTCTTTCACTGTTTTAATGGGAAATACCCTATATCTAAATATAAATTTATATTTAATTAATATGAGTTTAGTGGGAAAATGAACAAATTATTTTTGTAGAAAAGTTTTGATTGGCTTCTGACTCTTATGGTTCACATATTTTGTATTGAAGAAAGAACTGGTGTGTAGGGGCCCGGGAGATAGCATGGAGATAAGGCGTTTGCCTTTCATGCAAAAGGCCATCGGTTCGAATCCCGGTGCCCCATATGGTCTCCCGTGCCTGCCAGGAGCAATTTCTGAGCATGGAGCCAGGAGTAACCCCTCTGCACTGCCGGGTGTGACCCAAAAACCAAAAAAAAAAAAAAAAACCCAAAAAAAAACTGGTGTGTAGAGTTTTGAACTTCTAGGCCAACTCTCTGAAACTTCATTCATCTATGTAACAAAAACTCATCATGTACTTTCAATTGGCCATATGTATGGTTGTATAGATATGAATACAGTAGTTAACAAAACAGTCCTGTTATCAAATTCTGCTAGCATTTCATATAAACAAAGATTTCAGGTAATAATGAGGTCTAGTGCAAATACTAAGGAGTGCAAAATGATAAAGCTGTACTTAGGTGTATAGAGCGATTTGAGTGCCTATTTGCAGTGCTAGGTATCAAACGGACAACTTTCATGTGTAAGGGAAACGATGTTTAAATCTCACGGTCAAGACAGTAACTATGAGGTAGACTTATGAACAGAAAAGGAAATGTGAAGACAGAAGTCATGCAAATACCTGATGAGTACAGAAACAGTAAGTGAAGAATAGACTTAGTAGCAAGTCAGCTGACACCTTTTGAAACATGGCTTCTTTCTAGTTATAGAATATTTTAGGTATACAAAGAGAACAGTGAAGATTTTTACCAAGAAGCATCATGATGGCATTTAACATTTTCAAAATCACATTATGAGCATTTCAAGGATCTATAAACAAGTTGAAAGAAATAATATGTAGAATCTTAATTTAGATATTTTCATTCCTCAGTCAGCATACTACTAGATATAATGGAGATTAATAGATGTCTTTTATTACTGATTTCAAAGTAGTTATGAAAAATGCAAAGAAAGAAACTTTAAATCTACTCCTAATCCTCTTCTTTTTCTTTGAGGAAAAGTTAAACTACTTGTCACTAGGCATGTATAATTTCTAGTCAGTTATATTGTGTTAATCAAAGATTTCCCTTCCTAGGAGTGAAATTTATGTAACAGAGTTTCATCTTGACCTACAATACAAAACATAAACTTAACCTTTAGAATAGCAAGGAAGTTCTTTCAAACTCATCAAAGAAACTTGTTTTCTTTTTTCCCTAGCACCAAAGATTTACATGCTCAGTTGATATTTTAAAGGATAAAGTTGCAATATATTATAAATATTTTTAAAGAGCTAAGCATCGGACCTGGAATATGACTCAAGCGGTAAAAATCATGCCTAGCATATTAGATACCAGAGTAGGATCTATGGCATTTTAGGACCTGCCACACCAGCACATCAACAAGCCTCCCAGAGAATTTCCAAACTGAGTAACAAACTGTTAGATTCACATTGCTAAGATGAACACCATCAAGAGTATCCATAAATCTCCAAGCACTACTATGTGTTGCTCCTATTAAAAATAAAACAAAATGTGACCCAAAACCCACAAAAAAAGTAAAAAATAAAACAAAATAAAAGCAACACCAAACATGAAGCAAGAGCAACAAAGACTATAAGAATTTTGCAATGTACAGATAGTCAAAGTCTTTATTCGAAGTAAAGGTATCTTTATTTTAAAACTTACTATTGAATTAAGTGTTTACAAAGTTTGTCCGAATTCTTGGTGAAAGCAAGAGCATATATTTAGCCAGGGTATTTCTAACACATAGTCACTGCACTACAGGCATTCTCTGAGAATGTTTACTATGTGTTTATATGTTAATTTCTTTTCCAAACTTCACTCATTTTCAATCATATTGCAGTTTCTTTGTTCGGAGATAAAAAAATCCTAATTCATAGCTACATAAAATTTGACACACTGGTGTTTGGCTGGACATTGCTTCCCTAAATATGCACATACACATATTGTACATATTGCCGCAGAGTTTACTGCTGCTTGAGAGCAATCTGGTCATGAGAGCTAACAGCCCAAGCATCAGTCAAAAAACTTAATGAACAAAGTCTTGACTGACTGAAAGCATCCCTTGTGTCACAGTCTGTCCTTTTTTCACTTTTTTGAACTAGTTTGTTTACAAGATTTCAGCATTTCACCTCAGCTAAGTTTGGAGTATATACAATGTATATATGTCTGTTTCTTCTCATTGTATCATTTAAAATATGATACAATGTTAGCTGAGAAAAATGTCAAGTGATTCTCAGTATTAAAAATATAGCACTCTCCAGTATGAAAAATTAACGGAGATAAAAATATTGAAGAAAGTCAAAGAAATAAAATTAAGAAAAACTTATATAAATATCTGAAGTATATTTAAGTGTCTGTAAGAAGCATTTCAATCTAAAATATCTACATATACAAAAGACAAGAATACTAAATACTAAATGACACTAAATACTAAAAATACTAAAAGACAAGAGGAAGAGTATCTGTCTCAGGAAATGCAAGCCTTTCTGATGAAAGCATAAGATTTAAAAGATTAGCTAGGAAATGGTGGAAATTGGTGTAGGTCAAGATACGGAGGTAGACAAAAGCTATATTAAATCATACAGGAAATTTCACTCTGTCCTGTTGTAAGGGACCTCCAGAGAATTGATGCAAAAGATAACTCTGGCTGTTGAATTTGGAGACGCTAAAACTGAAAGAATGGCAGAAATATTAATAAGAAAGTTTCCGTAGTGATCTAGCCAAGAGATAAATTAGCATATTTCTATTGAAACTGAAGAAGAGTTGATTGATTGGACAGATATTTAGGGGAGAGAACACATTTTATTCTCCTAGGTAATCCATTAAAAATCTGAAGAGTGACGAGTTGAGAATGATGCCCACATTCTTGACATAAGCAAATGTTGCCATGCCTGATAGGTTACACTTCTAGAACACAAAGATGAATCAAAGCCTCTTTCATAGTGGTTCCTCAACAATTCAGGATAGTTTTTAGTGTTTCTCATTACTCAAAATATTTAAGATTTTATAGCTTCATGTTTTAGATTGAATTGTCTATTCCTTTAGCTAATGCATGAAGCTGTAATCCTTAACCTGATTACATTCAGAGAGACAGTTGTCGTAAAATGAGATCAGAAGCCAAGGAACCAATTTATTATCACTGCCGTTCCTATAAGAAAATTAGGATGTGCAGAAAGTTACCAGAAAAAATGATATGTGAAGACAGAAGACAGATAAGATGGCATTTGCCAGGTTATATCTCAGAAGAAGAAAAAGGCTCTGATGTTGCACATTTAGATTCCATAAATGTGAAGAGAGGAATTTCTGTGGTTTAAAACAGCATGTGAGATTCCATTATAGCTTACCTAGAAAGCAAATATATGCTCCAAACCAGAATTTACCTGAAGAGCAATCTTACCACAAACATAGGAAATACAGAGATTATTTTTTAAAGTCCAACGTTAGGCTGCACATTAAAAACCCAATGGTTAGGTTAGAGAGATAGTTCAAGTTTAGAAGTGCATTTGTTCATGCTCACTTCTTGCATGGCAGATTAGCCCTAAGCACAACTGGGGTAATCTTTCTTAGTTAATGGTATTCAAAAATCTGTTCAGATGAATTGAAATTTTCCTTAAATATAATCATTGACGATTAACATAATAAAATTATTGCAATTAAAGACTTCAGGTAGTGGTTGTGGCATAAATCATCCTTCATCTTAGTCAGCCATCTTAGACACCCCAACAAACCTATACTCTATTTACTGCTTAGATAAACACTGTCTTACAATATATCTCCTATACCATTCCAACCTGATTTCTAAGACTAAGACTATAAAATTTTAATACTATCTGATAAATCTTCTGCGAACTTTAAAATTGTTCTTTTTATCCCCATGTACCTGTCACAGCATCAATTTCAAAATTGTAGTGTTGGGATTCTAAAATTAAACAAACAAACATAACTAGGAGTTTTTTCAATAATGGTTACCTTATTAATAGATTAAAATAATTTACTTCAGGAATTTCAACATTAATAAATACATAATAATTTATGTAAAATTGAAACATTCATATTATAATATTTTCTCCAAATAATTAAAATAGTAACCAGGAATTTCTGTTCAAGCAATTTGCTAGTTATATAAAAGTAGTTATTATAAATCTCAAATCTAATTTTTGTAAAATAAAATATTATTAATTAGAATTTAAAGAGACTATTTCTAAGATACTGTGATGGATTTACAAAAAGTTCTCATATTTTTTCTTCCTATGACTAAAGAAATATTTTAGGTTTATTTATAGTTAATATGAGGAAATAAAATATCAATGAAAAATTTTTCTGTCTAAGAGTTGGGAAGATAACTCAAAGTAGGTGATTTGTATGTATGAAACCTGAGTTTGAACTCAATTACCAAATGGTCTCCCAAGCAGTGCCAGGAATATCCTGAGAGCAATAAGCTGAGAGCTTCCCTAAACACTGCTCAATTTAACCTAAAAGCAATAAGAATATTTTACATTTATATTTTCAAATAAAATTATTTAGATTTTCTGTATAAATATATATACTTATTATATTAAAACACTTTATATTTTTAAAAGCACTTTAAGTTTTTAATTGTCTTCTAATCCAATATATTATATCTTGTGAAAATTATCTTATATATTTGTTTCATTTTGATTTCTTATGTAATATTACTTAAAACATCTATTGCATATCTACTATATTTAATGAATTATATCAACATGTATATTAATATTTTACCCTCAACAACAATAAAAAACTTTCTTTAACAGAGCTTGTTGAGGAGACAATAAAGAATTTTTGTAATATCTGTCAAGTCAAATATGAAGCATGATCACCAAAAGTCTTTATAATTGATGTTAATCTAATCAGATTACTAACACTAAGAAAGGAACTGATCTTAAAATACATTTCAAGAAAAAAAACACAAGGAGGTTTATTTTTTAATTAACATCAAAGGATGAATTCAGTGGCATTGATCTAGACTTGAAAGAAGGCAGACTACCTTTAGAAAAGATAGCTCCTTGGGGATCAATTTATAAAACTAGTATAAAAGAAAATGTAATATTTCACAGGCCTAAGTACAAGTGATTAAAAACAGCTAGCATAAAATAATGTAACCTTTTCCAAATTAGTTGTCAAAAAACTCAAAGAAAACAAAGTCAGAACTCTAAACTACTCTTTAATGAAAGTAAGAATTTTTTTATTCTTTATATCAAATGACAAGAGAGATTTCTTCACTGAGCTATTTAGTATTTGTTTATGTGTGCTTTTGTGTGTGCATGTCCACACACATTTAAAATGGACACAGTAAAAATAAATCACAAAACAAAAATCAATTATGTGAGCCATATTTTACTGTTAATGTGTATATGCCAACATCCTTAACATAAGGGATTTATAGACATAATATGTAAATCATAACATAAACAGCATGTCAATCAAACCAGGAACTTTAAAGTGTTTGCACTGACTTAATTTATTTACTAAATTAGAGAATTGAGTCTCATATTGACTCATATATTCAGATAACTAGTTAGTTTTGTATTGCATACTCAATTGAAGAGAAAAGGATGCACAGAATACAGAAAATAAAAAAAACAGGTTGCATGAAATGGAGCATTAGATGAATATAAATGAGGAAAATGTGGGAAGGTCATAAATCCTGGCCATGTCACTTTATAAATTATATAGTTTTTAAATACCAGTAGTCCTGCTCCCAATGATCTGGAAAAATATTTTCTATAATATAAGGCTACACACTATTTCTATTTAATTCTAAGTAATTCAAAGAAGTTTGATACCTGTGTGAAATATATATATACAGACTTATCAATATGCTGTTGTACCAATGAAATACATATAGGGTTACTATAATAATCAATCACATTGATATACATAGATATAACATAGTGACCAATATTTTTCTACATTTAATTGTACTGTATTTTTTTTTCACAAGAAAGTGGGATACATGTAAAAGGCAATAGACACTTTCTTTATTATATAATATGCTTTAAAATGGCAGTATATAGAGGTAATAGCTAATTATTACAAATAAGTCAGCAGAATACATTAATATAAAAGCATGTTTATGTCAACAGTCTTCTCTTTTCACTCGTGTAACTATATTCACTTTAATGAAGCACTCAGTCTTAGTATATAGTCTTCATTATTTCAGTTACGGATTATTTTAAGCTTTATTTACTTATTCATTTATTTATTTATTTACTTAACATGGACATACTTGATGGTGTTCAAGATTTACTTCTAGGCTTGCACTCAGGGATCATTTCTGTTGGAACTTGGAGGACCATATGAATGAGATACTAGTGACTGAACCTGAGTCAGTCCATGAAAGAAAAGCAATGTACCCACTGTACTCTGGTCCTTCCTACAGAAACCAAAATAGATCGTTAATTTTAAAAATTAGGGAGCTAATCTCTGAACTACAAAATCCGTTTATTTTTGCTCCCATCACACAGCTACATAATAGGTGTAAATTCTTCTCAATGAAACGCAGCATCGTCACAGATGGAAGAGTTTAAGGGTTTGTCTTGCACAGAGGGTAGGTGTTAGAATCACAATGCCACAACATAACTGCTAAACAACATGACACTTTTCCTTCTTGCAAACAAGTCAGGTGATAATTTGGAAATTTTGCACCTATATTGGCACTTGCAACAATATTTGTCACGAAGTTTAAATAACAACATGTTCCTGGTTTGTGATTCTCTAGCTTGTATTGGAGAGCTTGTGTTTATGGTATCTCCTACGTTAATAACAAAATCAATGCAAGATCGAGAACACATGTATGCACACACATACATTCACAGTACATACAAAGAGATGTTTTTAGGTTTCCTAAGTAGATGTTTAGTTTGCATTGCTTTCAGTAATTAGATATTTTTCTCAAATATTCATGAAAAGGATAGATTCACAGCTTCAGTCAAATGTTTGAAAACTATTCAGAGCATTTTCTTACACAAGAACATTTTACACTTGCATGTTTACTTCCTAAATAATTGTCACTTGAGTTTTACTCAGAGTTTGGAAGAATTTTCCAAAATAGCATTCTTCTTTTTAATTTAAGAGAACCATTGGATTTTTGGTTACTAATAAGATGGTCCCTAATATTTCAATTTTAGACTAGACAAAAAGGATAGATTTTATTCATTTTATTATGTAAGAATAAAATCCACATCCTCGCCATTTTATTGGATAAGACTATCCATATTATCAGTATACTGAATCAAAAAACTATTCTATTTCTGTGATCTCTTTAACAAAGTAAGATTTTTTAACTCACTATTTTTAATTATTTTCTATTCTCTTCAATGAAAACTTAATGGAGTTTATCATCATTTCAAAAAATCTAATTTTAAGAAAGAAATTATCAGCCTCCAAATAATATTCCAGCATTAAGACTCTGCAACACCCAGTACTTTCTTAGTCTAGAAATTTTATATTATTTTCACAAAATAATTTATCTGCTATTTCTGCTATCTCTGGTATTATCCATTGTTCCACTTCACTTTGAAAATGTTGTAACTTCCTTTTACTAGATCCCAAATTTTACTAGATCCCAAATATTCCACAAGTGCAAATAACATGTTTTTCTATAAAAAACGGAAAAGTAAATCAAACCATGGTATCAATATAAATACTATTATTATCTTATTATATTACAACATAGAAAATTAAGTTATGAAATAAAACCTTATATAAATTCAAATTATCTCAAAGAAAAGATTTAATAAAAAAATTGCTACCATTTCACTATATATTTAAACTGTCAGAAATTATAAAAACAAATAATTTATCCTTAAGGTAAAGTATCATATTAAAAGTAAAAAACATATATGTAACTATGTGTTATTATTATTAAATTAATTTAAATTCATTGCTAATCCAGGTTCAGTTACTAGTCTCAGGTATTCAAAGCAGCTTGGGAAGGAGATTTCCAACTCTAGAATAGCTTATTAGGCATCGCAATTTCTTGGCATGTTGTTTACTCTATTTAGAAATGTTATAAGAAAATTTTCTAAGGACAATTTTGCAGACTTGATTGCAGAAGACTTGATTGCAGACATGGTTATTTTGATGTAAGTTCTCTTCTTCAGACTAAAGATGAGCTTGGAGAGATGGTGGTGCCAGACAGGAGGTGGAAGGATCATCAAGAATTAAAATGTGGAAAGGAACTTGCAGATACTGAATGAATGCAAATGTGTGAAAAGGGTCCAAGCAGAGAATGTACCACTTATAGGTTAGAAATCTTAGAATGTTTAAGAGAAATTTAGTAAGAGAATGAAGGTACTAACTCATAACCTATCAACTAAAATGTTTTGTTTTTATACTTTTAAAGTAGCATGGTAGGGCAAACGCTAGAATCAAAGTATTTTTCTCTATAGAAAACTCTTTTTAAGACCTAATCCTTAAACTTAAAGAGAAGTAAGTTACATACCTGGCTTAGTTTGTGCAAACTTTGAAGACCTGACTCTGTTTTAGATTTTACTCAATGATGCTCTATTGACGGAATATGAACTGAATCTTGATTCAAGTTGATGGGTTAGAGGTCATCGCTTTTCATTCAAAAACTCTGAATACTTTGTATGTGTAGATTCTATTAAAATTTAATGTTGTGAATTAGCTTAACAACAACAAAAATATATTCAGCACCTTCAGGTTTCCACTTCCAGGGGAGTCTGAGGAATGTTGATGCTGGGTAGTACTTTGAGTGGCTCTATTGAGGATCCTTTAAAAAGGTTCTTTATATCTCTCTTCTATTGTTTCCAAGCTTTCAGTAAAAACTTATTAAAGATTAAAACCCATTCCTAGCAAGTTATACAAGGAAGTGAAAAGTTGGCTTTCTGCCCAAACTTTAAATGAAGCAATTTGGACTAGCAACAGTCACTTGAGAGAATTTAGTCTTAAGACAAAGGATGAAATGACATGTTACAGAACATATGGTAAACTAGGAGCAGAGCGGAGAGCAGAATCCTAGAGCCAGATGGCTGCTTGATGTGACCAAAACAGATGTACATGCATCCCCTGGAGATTGCTAGAAATACTGAAGTAGCATAATTTGGTAAAATAAATAAATAAATATAAACTTAGATAACATATTTTTGAAATCATACAAAAAGCAAGATTATTTCACCAACACAATTGATTATGGTGGAACAATAGCAAGTCATTTTGGGAAGGAGAACATAATGGTAAGATATGGGTATACTTCCTAGAAAAGATATCCAAAGTAATTCCTATCAATTTTTAATATATTTTATGTTGTAAATAACCATTTTATTTAGGAAGTTGGAAATTTGTTAAATGATAGCTTCTCATTTGTTGGTTTCTGATATTATCTGATAGGCTTATCTATTACTGGGAAACAATGAACCTCCATACCTGTGAAGTGGGAATGTGGAAGGCGCAGAATCAATTCATATTAGAGATTCAAGCCACGTTGGGACCTATAATGCACTGATTAGTATGTGAAACCCCATTAAAATAGATGGCAGGGATAATTCAATTGCATACTTACTTTTTCATATATACCTTTAGTTATATACAATTACTTTTAAATAAAAATGTAAATGTAAATTGTTTAGCAATAGTATTAGGTGAGCAATTATAAATTAATCAGTGTATATATCATAAATACGAATTCAGGGTACATACTCTAAAATTTCTTTGTGGAACATTTTATCAATTTTATTACTTTATTTTTAATATGGGGGGTTGGGTCACACCCAGCAGTGATCAGGGATTACTCCAGGTTCTGCACTCAGAAATTGCTCCTGTCAGGCTTAGGGGATCATATGGAATGCTGGTGATTGAACTCTGGTCTATCCAGGGTCGTCTGCATACAAGGCAAATAAATGCCTTACTGCTATGCTATCACTCCAGCCCCATCATTTCATATTTCTCCCCACCCGGTGCTGTACCCACAACATCATTTCATATTTTATAAAATATATTATCTTTCTTTAAAATATCGAATAAGTTATTAGCATAATCAAATATTTCATCAGTGCTTAATTTTCTCTAAATCTTCCTCTAATCTTCCTTTTCTTTTTTTATATTTTTATTTAAACAAAGTGATTACAAACATGACTATAATTGGGTATTAGTTACAAAATGAACACCCCCTTTCACCAGTGCATTCCACCAACAATGCACCACATCTCCCTCCATTCACACCCCCTGCCTGTAATTCAGACAGGCATTCTACTCTCACTCATTAACATTGTCAGATATTTAATGTAGTCATCTCTCTAAACTCACCACTCTATGTAGTGAGCGTCACATTGAAAACCAGTCCTTCCAGCCCTCATCCCTGTTGTCTCTGGGCATTATTACAATAATTTTTTGTTTTTCTTAAAACCCATAGATAAGTGAGACTGTTCTGTGTGTCTCTCTCTCCCTCTGACTAATTTCACTCAGCATAATAGATTCTATTCACATCCACGTATAAGAAAATTTCATAACTTCATCTCTCCTGACGGCTGCATACTATTCCATTGTGTGTATGTACCACAGTTTCTTTAGTCATTTGTCTGTTGAAGGGCATCCTGGCTGTTTCCAGAGTTTGAATATTGTAAATAGTTCTGCAGTCAATATAAGTGTGAGTAAAGGATTTTTGCATTGCATTTTTGTGTTCCTAGGGTATGTTCCTAGGAGTGGTATAGCTGGGTCATATGAGAGCTCAATTTCCAGTTTTTTGAGGACTCTCCATATTGTTTTCCATATGTTAATTAACTATTTTTAATTGAATCTCCATGAGATAAATTTGTTTGTTTATGATTGTGTTTCAGTCATACAATATTCCAATAGCCATTCTTCATCAGTGCACATTTCTTGCCATCAAGGTCACCATTTTCCCTCTTTTCCACCTGCCTCTATGGCCGAAATCTTTCTGTTTTCTTTTTTTGTTTGTTTGTTTTGTTTTGTTTTGTTTTGTTTTTGATTTTTAATCTTTCTGTTTTCTATCTCTCTCTATCTGTCTGACTCTCAGTTCTCTCTGGTCCCTGTTCTTCAGAGATCTTTTCTAACAATCATTGTCATAGTGGTCCCTTGTTTGATTATAGGATGCTTCCAACCGTGGCTCTGGTCTCTATTGTCTTTTGGTGTTATTACCATGCTATATTATTTTTATACTTATATATCACAAACGAGTGCAATCATTATATATCTATATTTCTTTTGATTCATTTCACTCAGCATAGTACTCTTCATATCCATTCATGTATACTTTTTCAGGACTTCATATCTTCTTAGAGCTGTGTAATATTCCATTGTGTAGACATTTCATGGTTTCATTATCCACTCAATTGTTCTTGGGTGCTTATGCTATTTACAATTTCTATTACAAATAGTGCTGCCATGAACATAGGAGTGCAGATACCATTTATACATTGTATTATTGGGTCCCTAGAGCATAGTCTAATAAGCAGTAATGCTGGGTCTTATGTGAGCTCAATTTCTAGTTTTTTGAGGAATGTCTGTATAATTATCCAAAAAGGCTAGACCAGTCAGCAGTCACCAGCAATGTATGAAATTTTTTTACCCCTGCATCCATGCCAGTACTATTTGTTCTTATTCTTTGTGATGTGTACCAAGCAATCTTTGTGGAATGAGGTATCTCGTTCTTATTTGTGCCTAGCAATTTTTAATAATTTTTTCCTATGCCTTTGTACTATCTGTATTTTGTTTTGGAGGAAGTTTCTGTTCATCTCTTCTCCCCAGCTTAGATACTTTTTCTTAATAAACTCTACCGGTGTCTTTTATATCTTAGATATTTACCCCTCTAAGATGTGCATTGAGTAAATAATTTCTCACAATCCATAGACAGTCTTTGAATCTTGGTCATCATTTCTTTTTTTTTTTTTTTGGTTTTTGGGTCACACCCGGCAGTGCTCAGGGGTTACTCCTGGCTCCATGCTCAGAAATTGCTCCTGGCAGGCACGGGGGACCATATGGAGCACCGGGATTTGAACTGATGTCCTTTTGCATGAAAGGCAAACGCCTTACCTCCATGCTATCTCCCGGGCCTGGTCATCATTTCTTTTGAATTGTAATAACTTCTTATTTAATGTAGAACTGTTCATCTTTGCTTCCACTTGTTTGGTTAGTGATGTTACATCCTTGAAGATGCTTTTAGCTTCAATGTCATGAAAAGTTCCGACTACATTTTTCTCTATATCTTATTGTTTCATGTCTGATATTAAGGCCTTTAATATATTTTTATTTGACTCTCAGAATGGTGTTAAAAACAGGTCTGAGTTTTTTTGTTTCTTGTTTTTTGGCTAGTAGATGACCTATTTTCCCAATAGGATTTGATGAAGAAGCTTTCCTTGTTTCACTTTGTATTTTTTGTTCCTTTTTCAAAGATTAATTGATCCTATTCCTGGGGTTATATATTGAATATTTAAATCCCTTACATTTAGCTGAGTGTCTGTTAGTTTAAAAATTTTAAAGGAATGAGGCCTGGATGATAGAACAGTGAGTAGGGCATCTGTGTTGCTTGAGGCCAAACAGGATTCAATCTCTGGTATTTGCTATGGTACCCTGAGTCCACCAGAAGTGATCCTGAGGTCAGAGCCAGGGAAAAGCCCTGAGAATCATAGGGTGAGACTTTCCCAAAATAAATAAATGAAAATAAACTATGTATTTACCTATTTATATATTTATATTTTATCAGTTCATAACTGACATATTTCTTAGTAAAATATTTTTTTAAATATGGAGCATTTCATGAATTTGCTTGTCATCCTTGCTTTTGGGTTAAACTGAGCATGTTTAGTGCAGCTCTCAGCTTATTGCTCTCAAGATATTCCTGGCACTGTTTGGGCTATACTAATCTTCTCTGTATCATACCAATTTTAGTATATGTGCTGCCGAAGCGGGCACTTAGTAAAATCCTTATAAATAAAGTTATTATTTCCAAAATGCCTAAATGTTCTACTAAGAGTTTCTCAATTCAGGACAAGGAAACTAATTCAAACTCAGTTGAAAAGTGAGAAAAGAATTTAACCATTATTTTTGAACTAATGCT
>PVKC010034477.1:0-13709 GCA_004027635.1 Crocidura indochinensis
CTTTCTTTCTTTCTTTCTTTCTTTCTTTCTTTCTTTCTTTCTTTCTTTCTTTCTTTTCTCTCTGTCTCTCTGCCTCCGTCTCTGTTCTCTCTCTCTCTCTCACTCATTCCTCCCACTCTCTTTTACTGATGACTCAATAGTAGAACACACATTTGCCTCACATATATCAAACACTAGGTTTGATTCTTGGCACCTGGAAAAATAGTGTGCAAATTCTATAAATTGATGTTATAAGAATTTGTTTTATTATATAATTTAATATTTATAATCTAAATAATATATCTGGAAATCTTATGTTATTGAACTTTGACACAGTATTTACAAAATACATGATAAATTTCCAAAAAATATCACTAATGGTAATTATATCATTTAATTCACTTGGGGTGTTGAAGAAACACACAGGTCTTATTCTGTTTTAGACACTGACAGAAAAAAAGTTTGAATGCCAGATAAGTTCTATTCCTAGTCCCAGCTATTCTGAGCTCAGTGATACCAAATTAAAGTCATCATGTGTATACAGTCAAAGTTAAGGATTAAAAACACATCTCTATTTTATTTATTTATTATTTATCTGTTTATTCAGGAACAAATACACTACTGTTTTTATAACCACTATTGTATTTCTGAATAAAATATAGATAAAATTTTATGGAAATATTTTAGACAATTAATCTGCTTGCTACCTAATATTTTCATTGGTAAAACATATAAAAACATAAATGGAAAATAATTTCAATAAAAATAGTTTTCTGAAAATATAAAATGATGGAAAATCAAAAATTTAATAGACAAATATTACATTGGCACTGGAATCAGATAATTTATATCCACACATAAAAGCCAATTATAGTTAGAATAAATAGTTATGACCATAACAATTTTAGTTATAAACATTGATAAAGAATGCTAATTTAATGTTAACAAAACCTGGGATCATATGAGAAAGTACACTAGCTCAGGTAATCTCTTTTAAATAAAAATAGAATAGACCAAATTATAATTCTATTAATACAATTTTGAATATAAGAATGATAAGAAATCAAATATTCTAGCTTAAAGACACTTGACAATGTCTGCAAAAGAAAAGCAAGATGGGGAACTTGAACTATCACATATAAAATAGATCATTTTTTCGGGTTTTAAAACAGCATGATATTAGAATAATATTAGGTAGATTAATGTTTTGTCACAGAAATCAAGACACATACACCAGTTGTATTAATAGGATCTAATCTCAAATCAACATGAAAATGTAGATTAGAAAAGACATATTAGGATATGCAAGCATCAACATTCAGTTTGAGAAATAAACTATTTGTAATAACAGAAATAAAGAAGCATACCAATGCTATGAGTAAGGAACTAATTAAGTTAGTCATGCTGTATCTACTTAGAGAATATTGTGTGCCTATATGCATGTGAAAGAGTTATCTATATGTTAATATAGAAAGGTCACTAGTATACATTATCAGAGAGAAAGGTATGGCACAAAATTATAGTTATGTAAATACATATACATGTGCCTTTGCATGCATAATATATATGCATATAGAAACCTATTTTCTAAAACAGCACATAAATCATAAGTAGGTGTGAATATTTATATTTCTATAATAAAAATTTCTTATGTCATATATTAAAGCTATCTGTATACAAAAGTACTAAGCTAACACTGAGATGAGGGAGAAAACTGATTAAACAAGCTATGAAGAAAGAGGATACCAGATAGCTGATATATGTAATGTTTTAATTATGAAATAACTTCATTAACAACTATTATGACGATGGCAGTGAGTGAGAGAAGTAGTATGCCTGTTTCAAATACAGGCAAGAGGTTGGGGGGAGGAAGATAGGAGAACTGGAGGTGAGAAGGTTGCACTGATGAAGGGAGGTTCTTATTTTTTGGGGGGGACATATCCAGCAGCACTCAGGCATTACTCCTGGCTCTATGCTCAGAATCGCTCCTGGCAGGCTCATGGGCCCATATGGGATGCTGGGATTTGAGACACCATTCTTCTGCATGCAAGGCAAACGACCTACCTCCATCTCTTTGGCCCCAATAGGGTTGCTCTATATTTATAACTGAAACCCAAGCAAAACATGTTTATAATCATGGTGCTTAAATAAAGATAGTATTAAAAAATAAAAATATTCTACAAATTAGAATAAATTTGTTAGTATAAACTTTCCATGACCTTCAGTTAACTCTTAGATTGTGGTATTCATATTGAGCCAATCTTCTATATATAGTTCTTAAAATTGTGCTCTTTGCCTTGCTGAGATATTTTAGTAATACGCAGAGCTAGATTTTTCTTGACCATATTTTATCTTCTCTTCTTTTTCTTTTCTTTTCTTCTTTGTTTTAGGACTATACCTTCATGTTCCCAGGGTTAATGGCTCTGTTCTCAGGGATCACTTTTGTAGGTGCTTGGGATAGAAATAGAATAAACTACATGAAAAGTAAACAATTTAGAAGCATTCATTGTACTATTTCTTTGGCATCTTTTAAATTTTTTAATTTGATTTTTTACTGTCTTCATTATACAAAGAATATTTTGGGAAAATAAATAGCCACACTGATTTAAAACTATTTGAAAATACTGGACTATTTATATAATACATTAGAAGAGAATTCTACCTGTTGCCTTTCACATAAATTGATTATTAACCTATTGTCATAGAAACATAGAAAACAATTTTGAAGAATTTAAAGGTGAGAGGATAGAATTTAACATGACTCAGGGTATATGTATTTAACAGAATTCCTGACTCAGAAAGAAATTTCAGTGAAGTCAGTTCATAAATATCTTTGAATTATAATCAGGTCAGTTCTGCAGCATGGGTTGGACCCTTTCCTCAAATACAATGGTAGATGTATGCTTACCACCCTTCCTCACAACTCTGAAATAGCTAACAGTAATTCTTAAAGTCTTCCCTACTTAGATGGATGCACTGAAGATAACTAAACAGAATTAAGAGAGAAATTTAAATGGAAACAGAATTAGAATATATGTAACATATCTATCATGCAATAGAGCTTTTAAAATGTCTAACAACAAATAAACAAAAGAAATGGAATAATATCAAAACAGATTAAAGAGAATAAGAACTCAAAAAATTATAAATGGCTAATAAATTATTAAGATATGTTCATATTCACTATGTGTGAGTAAATTACATGTGGGAACAACCATCAATTCTCAGTGCATACCTAGTAGAATATTAAAAATTAAAATAAAGAACCTTCACCCCGAACCCAGCTGCAGCAGGAGCTCCATGACTCCAGGCTGCAGATAAGAGAAATCAGTGGAGAAAATTCAAACCAAAGTTGGATCATTACTTCCAGAACAGAACAGGAACACGTGCATCAGAAAAGACATCAACCCCAGGCAGGGCTAGCAAAGGTGGTGGAGAAGAGCCTAGAAAGCTGCTGGATGAGCTAAGGAGGAACTCCAGATTTTGAGTGGAACTGACCACTGTAAGTGGTTCAATGTATGGATGCGACTTGGATTCATCTCCATGATAAACTGTAAGGGAAGACCCTTGGATATTCTGGTCTATGTATTTGTGCACCAAGCCAAGAAAGGCCCAGCAAAAACTATCTCCTAGAGGCACCCTAGCCAAATAGTCAAGAAAGACTGAGTGAATAAAAACTGGCTACCAGAACGCTCCAGTAGCAGAAAGGTAGCTTCTTTGTCTGTGAAGGAAGTTGGGAGGGATCTGTCTCTGCTGTGAGCTTAGTAAATGGGAGAGACTGAGGGGACCTGTCATCTTTGCGTGTTTCTCTTCTTCTTTTCTGTCTCCTGAAACTCCTGAGAAAGCCAAGAAAGGGTCAGCAAGAACTGTCTCCTAGAGGCCCCAGAAGAACAAGGCCACTCCGCTCCATGCCATGTGCTCTTTCTAACTAATGAACCCCACACTAAATGTGTGACAATGGGGAAACCTCGCAGGCAAACACTGCACAGAGAATGAAGATGATAACTCTGATGACTTAAAAATACCAACCATCTGTTTAATCTCTCAGATAAGGAGTTTAGAATAGAAATATGGAGAATCCTCATGGAAATCAAAGAAAACATAGCTCTAGCTTAAAAGAACACAAAGAAAGAAATCAGGAAACTCAACAGATGAGAAAACATGGTAGCTGAACTGAAAACCTTAATGGAAAGCCTCTCCAACAGGGTAATAGCAGCTGAGGACAGAAGATGAAATGCAGAAAAACTGCATACAGCAGAAGAGATTGGAAAAGAACCTTCAGGTAAATGATCAGGCAATGGAAAAAGTACTCAAGGAATGTGAACAGATGAAACTAGAAGTCTTTAAAACTCAACAGAAAAAATGTAAGAATCATTGGAGTCCCAGAGACCCAGAAAGAAAATCCTCAGGAAGAGTGAACAGTCAAAGACATCATCACAAAGAAACTTTCAGAGCTAAAGACTGCATGCAATCAAATCCTGCATGCCCAAAGCACACCAGCTAAAGAGACCTAAAGAAAAACACCCCAAGACACATCTAAGTCACAATGATGAATCCCACAAATAGAGAGAATACTGAAAAGCAGCAGATCAAAAAAGGAAATTACATTCAAATAAGCATCGTTAAGATTTAAAGCAGATATGTCACAAGAAACTCTCAAGGCCAGAAGACAGTGGTAGGAGACTGAATGAAATGGAGGCTTCACCTAGAATACTACATCCAGCCCAACTCACGTTCAGGTTTGAAGGAAGGGCACATAGCTTCACAGATAAGCAACAGCTCAGAAACTTTAAAGATGCAAAACCATCATTAAAGGAAAAACTGAAAGGTCTACTTTAAGACAAGACAGACTAACAGACATACCAAACTAATACATAAAGATGACAGTAAATCCCATGACAATTATCTCCCTCAATGTCAATGGGCTAAATGCACCAAATAAGAGACACAGAGTGGTGAAATAGATCAAAAAGATGAATCCGACATTCTGTTACCTACAAGAAACACAACTGAATAATCAGAACAAATATAGACTCAAAATCAAAGGCTGGAAGGAAATCATTCAAGCAAAAAACACCCTTAAAAAGCTGAGGTGGCCGTATTAATATCAGATAACATAAACTTTGGATTCAGAAAAGTTGTAAGGGACAAAAGATGAAAACTCCATTCAAATAAAAGGATATGTGCAACAGAAAGAAATTGTACTACTAAACATATACACACCAATGAGAGACTATCAAAATATCTAATAAAATTATTGACAAATTTGAAAGAGCACATCAATTATTACTACTCTCTCATGGAAAAATCTTGACAATTCATATAGGTCCTGAGGGAAGGAGCATGAGATACAAATATGTAGGAAAGAGGTACAGAAAGCCTTGAGTTTAAGTTGATGTTTGGGGATATACTACAGGATAATACAGCGGATTGGCATTTGCCTTGCATGCAGTCTACCCAGATTCAATTCCCAGTGCCTATATGGTCCCCCTATGCTGCCAGCACTAATTTCTGAGTGTAGAGCCAGGAGTAACCCTGAATGCCATCGGCTGTGTCCTAAAAACAAAAATCAAGTATGTAAATAACCAAAAAAAAAGACCCAAATAATTAAAGCTAAATATGTTTCCAGAAATAGTGAAAATATATAGATGTCTGTGTGTTTTAGAAATAACTTCTTATCATTATAGGTCACTAAAAATTTCAGCTGTGCAATGTCAGACTATTATTTTCCTGGCACAGATAAAGAAAGTGGGCTAAAAACCCAGTAACTACTGAGTAAAATGTGCTAGAGTAACTTTTCCAGATGTTTTTGAGCTTTGTAAGTATCTGGTTATTCTGTAGGGAAAGACTTGAATTTGATTTAACATTTTCTAAATTGGTTCACCCACCTTTGAGTTTGGAGGATGTATTGCTTTGTGTTCCCTCAGATTAATGTACTGCCAGCAGGTCTGAGCTTCCATCTCAGGAAATTCATTAGCACATTGGGAAATCCAGAGACCAGGTGTGGTATTGAAAGGTCAATCTATCCTCTTTCCTTCTTCATAGCAAATCAGGGTGAATTATACTCTTGGTGTTTAAGGAGGACAAATGAAGGCAATACGCCTTCCCAGTGCTCACCGTGGGACTCAAATACAGATTTTAGTTAAGATGTGTAAAATAGAGTTTTTTTCACTCTCCATATTATCTATTTTTATTTTTTTACTTAGTACATATGCCTTATGCACACAGTTCACAACTCCTTACACATCTAATATGGTCATAATTGATTTATTTTAATTTATATATCTGTACTTTGGCTTAAATTTGTGTTTCAAGTGAAATCTACAGGAGCCATTATAGAAATAATGAAGTTTCAGGCCATTCTAATGGTGCAGAGACAACCCCACCCCCTGAAAAAAAAATATATCCATAGAGCTTGGGAGTAATAGCTTTGTCTACATTCTAAGCTCTTTGTAGCATCTCTATTTGGTCTGGAGTTTCTGGCAGCCCAACTTCTTGTTTTCCTTAGTTAGCACTTTATTTTTGCTTTATTTTAGCACATTATCCACATGCAAGTGTTTTCTTCAAACTTTGAGGTAATGGTGCATGTTCATTGTTTCTCCCACTGATGTTAATCTTGGTACACAAAACAGCATAAAGCCCTTTTATCTTCACAAGTTTAAATCTACTGCCAAGAAATGGAATTTCTTCCATTCCTCTATTTATCTTTATTTTATATTCCCTTCTTTTTCCTTTCTGATCTCTTTCGGGCATGCTTTTTCCTAACCTGCCCTCCCTGCTAACTTTATTCTAGAGATAATCAGGTTTACTTTTCTTGATTTTACTGCTTTCCATTCAAATTTCGCTCATAAAATCACTTTACTGTTACAAAATGAAATATTATTTTCATTACTCTCCTATTCTAAATATGTGTAGCAATAATACACTTGTGATGTATAGCAAATCCTATATTAAATACATGATAATACATAATAAAGAATACATTTTAATGATATATTATATTTCCTCTTTTGTGACTTTGGTTTAATTTAGCTTTACTAACTTTTTGGTCATGTGTAACTTTCCAAACACTTCAGATTACAAAAAAAAGAAAGCAGCTAGTCTGAATCCATTAAATATCAAGGTAAAGATAAGGTCAAGTACAAGTTTGGGAGAAAAACAAAAGTAGAAAAGAAAAATTTTATTGAGGAAATATAAATAATGGCTCTGACAAATGTTTTATTATCGAGTATTATTTGCAATCTCAGCCTGCTATGCATATAATAAAATTCTGCCATGACCTATATTAGAGAAGGAGCCTTAAGGAGGTTCTTAGGGAGCCAAAGAACCAGGCCTGGTAGTTTTTGCTAGGGCTTACTTCTGGGGTTGAGCTCATGGATCATTCCTGAAGGGGCTCTGAAGACCATATGAAATGCTAGACATAGAATACATATCAGGCACATGTAAGACAAATGCTATGTTCACAGTACTATTGCCCTGGTTTTATATTTTAGACAAATTATGACAGTTTATCATTGGAGGCATATCTGAGGAAAAACCTCTCAGCTATCTTACCTAGGAAGGGAATTAGTCCTTTTCTTCTTAGCCTGTGTTGCAGTGAAAAATACTCACATGGCAGAATTCCACAGGCCTAACTTGTTTAATAGATATTTAGTATTAATATTAGTTTTTTAAAACTATTATACACTTTTGAATATCATTCATGTTTTTAATGGTTATATTTCTCAAGGTGACAAGCTTTAATAAATATAAAAATATAATAAAATTATCACTAAGAATCTCTTAGCTCTTAATTTCTATGAAACTCCAGGAACTGGAACTATAACAATCAGGAAATCCTAGAAGCAAGTCCAAGTAAAATGCTGATGATCAAAGAGCTAACTAATTTGATGCTTCTGATGAGCAGAGCAATAGGATAGTAGGTAGTGTTTGCCTTCTATGTAGTTAACTAGAGTTTATTTCCTGGTACCTCATCTGATCCCCTAGACATGACCAGAAGTAACCTACAAGTGTAGATCCAAGAATAAGACTAAACACATCTGGTCTGCCCCAAAACAAACAAAACAGACACTATTGATATATGTACACAGAGACCCCCCACCTACATATGTATTTTTGTATTTTATGTGTAAACCAAGACTTTGAATGAGTGAAAAGAAATCAAAGTTGCTGTTGGTCTATGATTGTGACTCAATTGTCTATAAAATTAACATGAAATTTTCCTAGAATTCTTCAGTAGACCCAATATCATAACAAGATTTCATAAAGGGGAACGAGGGAGGCAGGGATAAGAGTGGTGTGAGAAGTTAAGGAAAGCAAGTGACTTCTAGAAACTTGCTTTAAAAAGTCAGGTAACTATTTAACCCCTAATATTTCTTGAAAACTTTAGTTGAGTTGACACCCTGATGTTAGTCATGTGAAACCTGTTAGAGTTACAACCTACAGAACTAGAAGATGTTGAATATGTTTTGTATGACAAAGTGAAGGAAAATAAACATTAAAAACACATTTTTTTCAAGCTGCATTGCCAGGGCATGCCTAAGCCTTTAGCGGGGCTCAGTCCACCAGATATATCCTCAGATTTTCCTGGTGGGTAAAAATAATTTAACCCCCATGGGATTCCTCAAAAGGCCCGCTGTGGACACCTTTTACCTCTGCGTGGATGGTTGAGGAATTTCCAAAGAGATGCCTGGCATTACATTTTCAGCCAGTATCTAACTATCTCTCCTTTGATATATATCAGGAAAAAATATTGTCCTCTTTCAAGTAATTTGTCCCAGGAATTCCAGCACCAAAAGTTTATTTGAGAACCCATTTTTCTGGATTTAGCCAGCCCTAAAAAAGCAAAGACAAATTTTCTCTCCTTTTTAAATTTGTCCTTTGCAGCTGAAATTTCTGGTAATCAAGAGCATAACCAGAATACAGATTTTGACTTTTGTACCTCCTTTAGAAATAGGGAAGCTCTTTTTTGGGAATATGGCTCCTCCCTTCCTTTAGTCTAGAAAGACCAAGTTTCTAGATATTTCCTATTTTCTCCTAATCCTGATTTTGCATTTAAAGCAAGCTTGCTAAGAGTTACCTTGAGCTGTGACCTCCTCTTTTGTAACTTACAATTTTATAGTCACACCAATAGCTTAGGTATTGTTATTGTTATACTAAGCTTTGCAATTACTATTATTCTTCACCTGTGGCTAATTTTACCCCCCCTGTTAATTCCCCTGCTCAAGAATTAAACTTGTACACTCCTGCCAGAAACGTGTTGACCCCACATACTGCGTGTGGTATCATTATTTCATATTTCATATTCATCCGCTCTTGTTACCCGTTTTTCTCCCTTGAAAGGACTATGACCCACAAGAATTGCTGAGACACAAGATGTCTACAACACTGCATTATCAGTTTTCCTAAATATATGGTTTGGTGATGGGCTTAAGAATATGCATTGCTGGGGCTGGAGAGATAGCATGGAGGTAGGGCGTTTGTCTTCCATGCAGAAGGAAGGTGGTTTGAATCCTGGCATCCCATATGGTCCCCCAACCCTGCCTTTTCTGCGATTTCTGAGCCTTAAGCCAGGAGTAGCTCCCAAGTGCTGCCAGGTAAGATCCAAAAACAAAAACAAAAACGAAAAAGAATATGCATTGCTTGCAAATTTCCAGGTGCAAAAGGTACTTATGTTGTCATTCCAACTGGTAACACCAAAAATGAATGAACTTGTGGATCACCCACAAGTGGTCAGCAGATGTCTGCTCATTCAGTCTCAAGATAATCTTCCACCAACATAAACCTCCCCTGAAACTTATCTGTTGTAGGAAAGATTCACACTCTTACTACAAAAAGAAGCATGATAAAGCAGTGAAAAACCCCAACAAGACTTGGGGATGAAGAATGCAATCCTGCAGACCCAATCTGTAGTAATGTATTATATAAACTCTCTGAATTGGAGTTCAAAGTAGAAATGCTTAGAATGTTCAATGAGCTCATAGAAATAATAGAACATACTTCCACATAGATGCAAATATCTTTAACAAATACTAACAAGTAGAATTCAATAATTCATCAATGAGATCATGCACCATAACCAAATAGGAATTACTCTAGAAATACCAGGATGGTTTAATACATGCAAGTCAATTAATATGAAACAGAATATCACTAAAAGAAAAAAGAAATGTTATATTAGTGTCTCAATAGAAATAAGAGAAAGTATTTGAGAGATTTGAAAAGCATTTGAAAGCAGAGAATGCTCCAATACCCACTTGGAATATAACTCTCAACCTGATAGTAATCAAAGGAACTTTTTCAATATACTCAAAGTCATTTACCATAAGTCTATGGAAAGAATTATGTACAATTAGGAAAAACTAAAAGCATTTTTCTATGATTAGACACAAGAAAGTTTGTTCATTCATACCATTTCTAATCAGTATTGTTATGAATGTGGTTAATAGTAATTAGACAAGAAAAAAACCTTAAGGACATCAGGTAGGAAAAGAAGTCAAGTTCTGACTTGAATTTGAATTTGAAGATTATATGATACTATATTTAGAACATCCTAAAAAGTGTAATTGTTTCTAGAAACATTTGGACTTTAAAAGCAGTGGCTTTCAGATATACGAATAATGAGAGAGAAGAAAATAATATTAGAAAAAAAGTTTTATTTAAGTTGTGCCTCAGAATCAACATAGCTAAAGAGGTTAAAGATATACACAAGGTATAAAAAACAACTTCAAGAAATAAAAAAGTACATGGATTGGGATGATTAACATAATTAAAATCAATAATATCCCTCAAGTACTGTACAAATTTAATGTAGTTCCTATATACCCATGATATTTTTCAAAGAAATAGATCAAACATAGGACAAATGAAACTCAACTATCAACAATTTCTAACTCAGTATTTCCAGATGATTTAATAAAAAGATTAAAAAAAAAAACACAAAGTTTAAAGAATGGAAATTATACATGTTATCTACAATTGGCAACTTCTACATTCACAAATATTCATGTGTAACTATGTGTGATATTTCCCAAAGTACTCAATTAAGGTGATGGGTGCAATGTTTAGTATATAAGAAAGGTAAACCGGAAATAGAATTATAGTACAGTGGGGAAAGCCTCATATATGATGGACCCAAGTTCGACGAATCAGTCATCCATATTATTTACTGGGTCCATTGGGAGTCCCTGATGCAAAGCCAGAGTAACAACTCTTGAGAATTTCTGGGTGTGGCCCTCAAACCAAAAAAAATATTGGAGGATGGGAGATTGAATCAGTAGTAGTACAGTGCCTATTTGCCTTGCATGGGACTAATCTGGTTTTGAACCCTATTATACAACCATATGATCCACCAGGAATGAATCCTGAGTGAAGAACCAGGAGTAAGCTTTCAGCACCACTGGGTGTGGCCCCCAAAAGAAAAAAATCAAACAAGCAAAAGTATAAAAGGTAAATCAGTTACAGATATGTTTTCTCTTTAGTATAAGATCTTTATTTTATTTTTAAAATAATATATTTATTTAAGCACCATGATTACAAACATGCTTGTAGTTGGATTTCAGTCATAAAAAGGACCCCCTACCCCTTCACCAGTGCAATCTTATCACCCACAAATGCCTCTCATTTCCTTCCTCCCCCAAACCCTGCAGGTATTTAAGAAAGGCATTCTATTTTTCTCACTCACTACCATTGTCATGTTAGTTATTAGTGTAGTTATTTATCTAATTTAAATAACAACTCTTTGTGATAAGCTTCATATCATGGGCAAGTCCTTCCAGTCCTCATCTCTATTATAACTGGGTATTATTACAATAATATATTTTATTTTTCTTAAATCCTACAGATGAGTGAGAATATTATGTGTCTCACTCCCTCTGACTTATTTCACTGAGCATAATAGTTTCTATGTCCATCCATGTATAGGAAAATTTTATGACTTAATTTTTTCCTTATGGATACATAGTATATCATGGTGTATATGTACCATAGTTTCTTTTTTTAAACTCATACTTTATTCTTCAAAATTACAAACATGTTTGCAGTTGGGCCTCAATGATACAAAGAACAGCCTCCTTCACCTGTGCAATATTCCCACCACCAATGTCCCCCAACTCACTCCCCTCATCCCTGCATGTGTTTGAAGTATCTTCAAGAATAACCTCAGAGGAAAGTAGAAGGCCTGTCTAGAGTATAGGTGGGGGTGAGATGGGGAGGAGGGAGATTCGGGACATTGGTGATGGCAATGTTGCACTGGTGAAGGGGCGGGGAGTTCTTTACATGGCTAAAACCCAACTATAATCATATTTGTAATCAAGGTTTAATTAAAGATATTAATTAAAAAGACAATAAATCTTAAACAATAAAACATATGTTTGAATACACAGAATTAAATAACTTGCCCAAGGCAAAAGGCAGAACCATGATTTGAGCTCAAAAACATATACCTCAGAAGAAAAGACAACAAAAACAAAACAAACAAATGATGGGACCAAGTCAAATAACAAAGATTCTGAACAATTCTGAAAAAATGAAACTAAAAATATAAATAGACTCCCTACTAAATCAAAGAAAATGTTTGCATACCATGTGTCAGATAAATGGCTATTTCCAAGGCCTATTATAATCTCACAAAACACAACAACAACACATTTAAAAACCCAATCCAGAATTGGATTAAAAGGTGAGCAGAAACCTTTCCAGTGAAGACATATGGATGATGAATAGGCATCATTCATTATTAGGAAAAGACAAATCAAAACAATATTGAAATATATCACACCAGTGACAAGTGCACATACAAAAGTATATGGAAACAGTAAGTGTTGTTTGGGTTGTTGCTGGGAATTCCGTCTAGTTCAGTCTCTATAGTTCTTCAATAATATAGAGACAGCTCAAAAAATATTAAAAGTAGGACTCTTATCTGACCTAGAAATAACATTTGGGAGAGAAAGGTGGGTACATGTGAAGGAGAGTGTGGGGTACAATGGTGATAGGTGTGGTATCAGAGCTATGTATACAAGATACCATCATTAACAGTACCTTAAATCATAGAACCTCAATCAATAAAAAAGTTTAAAAAAGCCCAGATGATCCAAATCCACATGTTAGCACTCATAAAACAGATCAGTGGGTTCATTTCAGTTTGTAGCTCATATATTCTTGCTTCACAATCATTTTTATTGGCTCAGAGTCTTATTTGTAGGAACACATAGGTTAGTGGCATTAAAGTAAAATAAAAAGTAAAGGACTACTATAGGTAGTTAAAGAAATAAAATTCTGAACCTAGCATTAAGTCCTGAAGTATAAGTTTAATTACAAATTAAGTTTATAATATTTATGATTCAAAGATTATACTCCTATTTATTATCAATGACTAATATCTAGTAGTAAATTTATACAAATTAGTGAAATTAAAATAATTTGTCATAGGAAAAAATGACTTGTTTATCAAGTAGTAAAGGTCATTGAACAGAAAACTTTCTAGGTGGATGGGAATCATTTTTAATCAGATTCTGTCTTCTGAAATAGTAAAGTCATGATTTTATTCTTTCCAGTCAAAGAAACTATGTTAAATTCTTTGCATTTATCTTTAGATTTCAAGATGGTATTAGATATATTGCAGATCAAAGCTATCTAAAACCTCTTAATTTACAGTAATCAAGTCCACTTGATCAAAGTATTGAAGGTATAAGTAATACAAATACAAATTAAGAAGAAATACTTTGCATCAT